>PVJH01003869.1:0-134766 GCA_004026705.1 Nesogale talazaci | reverse complement strand
GACTGCCTTTGCTGCGAGTTGAGGTTCCTTCAAACCTTGCTTGGCCACACTCCTAGAATATACATTTCTTGAGCTAGGGACTGTTGGACTCTGTCATCTGACTGACTGTTGGTGACCTGCTTTGCTGTTTGCTGCTGTGGCCGGATAGCCTGAATTGCTCTACAGAGGCCTACTTGGTGGCCCTCTAGACTCTTAGGACTGTCAGTCTATGATCTGTCTCATGCAAGTGAGTTGCACCAAGCCATTTGTACTACTTTATAGACTAGTTAACTGTTTATTTCTTATCTTATATATCCTTCTATCTATATAAGTATATGAAGAGAATTACTAGTGTCCTTGCTTTTTTTTCTCTAGAGAACCCTGTCTAACACAGTGCATTAGCAGATGGCTACATGTTGTGGCCCATCCTGTACTATGCAGCCGTAAGGTGAAAGTTCCAATATGTGCTATGAGATGGATGCATTATGAAATACATTATGCTGAGTCAGGGATGAAAGGACAGATATTCAATGAGCCTAGCCATTTCAAATATCTAAAATAACAAATGCATAGAGGTAGTGACCTGAGTTCGAGGTGGATGCAGGGGCACAAGAAGTTCGGGTGATTAGAACATTTAGAAATGGGTGATTTGAGGTACCAGAGATCCAATCCTGTGAATGTGATTCAAACCACTACATTGTGCCCTCAAAATAGCTAAAACAACAGAAAATACTGCATATGAGACAGACAGACTTTTGAAGCGCTCCATTCAAACAAGGCTCCTTGACCATCAATAATTAGTTGAGCCACATTAGGAGTTGACAATGACCTATCTGGAACTCATGATCTGGTGAGATGAAGTCATTCATTTATGTATAGTTTCATTAATTAAAAAAAATCTTGAGAATCTCTAATCAGCATTTAAACTGCCATGTTCTAGGAATTGTGCTGAGCTCAAAAGCACAAAAATGAAAAGACTTTAAAACCTACTGACAAAAGCCCCCAGTGCAGCAGGAGCCAGAGTCAACGTTAGAAGCACACAGAGAAGAGTCTGTGCTGGAAGAAGCTGGCCCACAAAAGCAACATTGAAAAAAACTATAGAGATTAAGAAAATTCGGGGAAGGTGGATTCAGAAAGGCTCTCTGGAGAGAAAGATCCTGCTATCAGACATAAAAGCAGAACATTCAACTTAGGAAGCATTTCAAAAGCATGCAAGTTCCAGGAAGCTGTGACCGTGTGGTGGCTCCAAGACAAAGAGCAGGCATTGGAAGTAGCTGAGAAGGAAGGGAATTTCTCTAAATATATTTTAACATTCTTTCTTCCAGAATTCCAATGGACTGTGGGTGACAGCTTCTAGTTCTATTCTCCATATCCATATTCCGACCACCCACCCCCTTCTGTATTTTCCATCTTTCTGTCTCTTTGGAATACTTGGGAAGAAATTTCTTCAATTTGATTTTCTCACTTCATTAAATTTTTCTTTCCTATGCCTAGATTGCATTTTGACTCATCTGCTACATTTTGAAATCTTGGATAATGATATTTTTGTTTGTAATTAGTTCCTTTTCAGAGGACCATTTGCTCCTACTCTATAATTGCAAGCTCCTTTGTCACATTTAGAATAATAACAACAAAGACAGCTTCAGCCTCACACCCAACCATTCAACAGAGAGCTGGAGATACATGAAGTAGCCAAGATCTTTAATAACTTGGATTTTATCCAAGGCATTGTGGGGACTCTTGAGAAGGCAGCACAGTGGGTTGCACATCATGGTTATAATGATAAGGTCAGCTGTTTAAACCCAGCAGCTGACAGTTGGGAGGAAGATGAGGTTGTATACTTTGGAAACATTTGCAATCTTGCAAATACTAACGGACAATTCTACTCTGTCCTACCGAGTCACTACGAGTCAGAAATGATTTGAAGGCAGTGAGTTTGATGAGGGCTGGTGGTGCTATTGGGCAAGTTTCAAATTTCTAACTGGAAGGTTGATGGTTCAAATCCATTCAGCACCTCCTGGAGAGACTGATGAGACTGTGTTCCTGTAGAGATTTTATAGCCTCAGAAATCCTAATACAGGGTCAGTAAGAGTTACAATTCACTCAGGAATAGTGGATTTCTTTTCCTTCTTTTTTTAAAAAATAATTTTATTGGGGGCTATGGCAGTCATGTGCTTATGTTAATTTTATGAATGAAATGTCGGGTGGAGTCTAGCCTGTTCATCTGGAGATAGCCAATGAGTAGCCAATGAGGCCTCTGTGTGGGCATGGCTTTCTCCTGAGACTTCTGGGAAATCTCACGATATTTCCCTCGTGAAGGTGAGAAGCTATCTTCCCCAGTTGTTGGGAGTTAGTCTTAGAGATGATGACTCATGGACAAGACAAGATGGCAGCATCCGAGAAGCTGGAGGAGCTGGCGGAGAGACCACATGGCTTTGCCCTGATGGAGCCAGACCTCTGGAACTGGGGCAGCCACATGGAGACCTCTGCCAGGGATGAGTTGCTTCTGCTGTTGATGGACCCTGAGCCCTGGAAGCAAGGAGCCATGTGGAGACCCCTGCCAGCGCCGGGATTCTGCACCCACTGACCTGTGACTTCGTGAGTCGGAAGGAGACTTTATAGACTGATTTCGGGCATATGGGTTAATATCGGACTTATGACTTTGAACTGGACTGGGCTCACTGTCCTGTTCCTCTTGTATATAAACCTTTTCCTTATATCTATATGTTCATCCATGAAATTTGTTCCTCTAGTCTACCAGGACTGACACAAGGGCTCTTACAGCTATTATAACATTCAGTACATCATCTGTATCAAGAACATTTACACACATATTGCCACATACCTTTCCAATCCTTCTTCTTTTTGAGAAGTAAAGTTTTCTGTGGATTCTTAATGTAATAGATTATAGATAACCAAGTATCATTTGTAATGAAAGTGACATTCTGTTGAAAGTAGGTAACTGTATGAACAACATGCTGTAATCTACAGTATAGGTCGTATATAATGTGAATCACCAAGAATCTTTCACTTGCATATTTGTTAACTAGTTGAAGTGTTAAAATGGAAAAAAAATATTTTTGAAGGACATTATGAATCCCTTCTTGATAGACTTTTAAAATTTGAAAGACATTTAATCTCCCTACAATGGATTAGCATAACTTTTCTGTCGATTTGTCAGACTATGGTGGTTTATATGTGGCTATAATGCTGGAAACAATGACACCCATATTTCAAATACTGGGTCATCCATGGTGGACCAGTTTCAATGAAGCTTCCACATCTAGATGGAATAGAAAAAAAAGGCCTGGGAATCTTCTTTAAATTAACCAATTAGAATGCATGCTTCATCATAGTACACTTGGATGTCATGAGAGTGAAGTAGAGGGCCAGCAGCGACAAGAGAGATCCTTGGTAAGATTGACAGGCATAAGGACAAGAACAAGCCAGGAGCTTCGCACTGTGAGAATCAAGCGGCATTTCATTCAGTTGTATATAACATTAGTAGGAGTTGGAGTTATTTCAAAGACAGTGTGTTAGTCCAGGTAGACTAGAGAAACAAATTCATAGACACGCATATGGATGTAAGGGAAAGGTTTCTATACAAGAGGAATGAATGGGACACTGAGAAAGCATCCCAACCCAGTCCAGTCCAAGGTCATAAATCCAACATTAGCCCAAATGTCCAATACCAGTCTATAAAGTCTCCTTCTGACTCACGAAGCACGTGCAGTCAAAGCATCCCGGCGTTGGCTCCTCGCTTCCAGGGCTCAGGGTCCATCAACAGCATCCAGTGGTGGTAGAAGCGACAATGCTGGCAGGGGATCTCCACATGGCTTCTCCAGCTTTGGAGGTCTAGTTCCATCAGGGAAAGGCAGTGTGACTTCTCCTCCAGCTCCTCCAGTTCCTTGCACGCTGCCATCTTGTCTCGTCAGTAGTTTGTCATCTTGGAGACTCAGTCTAGTCTCTCTACTACAATTGGGAAATACCACGAGACTTCCCAGAATTCTCAGGAGAAAGCCATGCCCACACAGAGGCCTCATTGGATATCTCCAGATTAACAGGTTAGACTCCACCCCTACATCCGAATCATGAACTTGACATCAAGTACATGATCTCCACAGACAGTAACAACAATCACCAGATGGCTTCAGAGTTGCATCTGAAAGATGACCTCTTATAGAGACTTAAAATCTCTGCAAATATAGATTAACTGTCAATGAAGCCAATTTGGTAACAAAACTAACCTAGATTCGTAGGAATGCTCTGCTTTGTAGCTATTAGAACCACTTACAATTCTAGCGCGTTTGACAGCCTTCACAGTATGTTGTCATTCACAGTCACTAGTGATCTCTCTGAGAAACAAACCAAAACACATTGCCATTGAGTCAACTCTGACTTCAGCTCTTGTTGTAGTTCTATGGGGTAGAGTTGGTTCCAATTCACAAAGACCCTGTGTACAACCAAAAGTCATTGTTGCCGTCACGGTGTCAATCCATTTTCTTGAGAGCTTTCCTTTTTTTTTTTTTTTTGCTGTCCCTCTATATTACCAGCACAGTGTCCTTTTCCAGGGCCGGGTCTTCCCAGACAACATGTTCAAAGAACATGAGATGAAGTTTTGTTGCACTTGTTTCTTAGGAGCCCTCTGGCCTTTACTTATTCTCGGACAGATTTGCTCATTCTTTTTGCCATCCTTGGTGCTTTCACTAGTCTTTGCAGCACCGTTACTCAAAGGCATCAATTCATCCTCAGTTTTCATTATTCAGCATCTAACGTTCACAAGCATATGAGGTAACTGAAGATAACGTGCCTGGATTAGGTGCAAAGTAAAGCAATAACTTCACTTTATAACACTTTACAGAGGTCTTGTGTGATTTACCCAGTGCAATGTGTCATTTGATTTCTTTGTTGTTGCTCCCATAAATACTGACCATGGAGCCAAGCAAAATGAAATCTGTGACAACTTCCCTTTTTCCTCATCTGTTTATCATGATGTTACTTATTGGTCCAGTTGTGAGAATGTTTGCTGTCTTTACAATGAGTAATAATTCAAGCACTGAAGGTTGCAATTCTTGATCTTTATCAGTAAGTGCTTCAAGTCCTTCTTACATTTAGAAAGCAAGATTCTGTCATCTGAATATGAAAGATTGTTCATACACTGTTCTCTCATCCTGAAGCCATGTTCTTCATAAAATCCAGCTTCTCTGACGATTTGCCCGGCATACAGATGGAATTAGTATGATGAGCAAAGACACACTGACACGTTCTGACTCACAGTGACTGTATAAAGTATCTATCTCTCTGGGACGAGGCAGCATATATGTTTCTCATGGACTAAATAGTGTGTTTGAACCACCAACCTTACAGTTAGTAGTGCAACACCTAAATCACAATAGCAATAGGAAGGAAAGTAATTTTACAAAAGGTAAACCAGAGCTATTGAGGGATTAGGTGGCTTCTCCAAAGATATATGTCAACCTAGAGAGACTAAGCTCATTTCTAATCCAGGCTTTGAGTAGGTGTGTTCAGGTTTGACCTGTTACTGAGAATATATATACTGAATAAGTACCTATGTTCTCACAAGATCCAAAATGTAAACATAAGAATCACCTGGGGGCCTTTAATACTCTCCTAGGGAATTTTTAAAGGTCATATGATTTTAAAGGTCATATGCTTTCATAGGAGAGCTTAAAAATAGAAAAGAAGTTGAACATATCAAATATGAGAAAAAATGTTGGAGATAGGGTGGGGAGACTCACAAAGCAGTCTTTAGTGCAGGGCAATAGACAATGTTACTTACTTAGGGTCAAGCTATGCATTTAAAGTGAATGCAAGAAGAAAGGTCTATAGATGACTTTTATATAAAATTAGTGAAAAAGTATATGGGAGAATTAAAAATAACTTTATAGATTTATATATCTCATGATGAAGAGAAGGAAATGGGAGGAAATGAGTACTGAGATGTGAGTATTAATAATCTAGGTATGCTATTAAGGATCTCACAAGGAAGAGCTCAAAGCAGAAATGGATAAAAAAAAGTATTATCTGGAAACTGGATGTAGAAATGTTAGTATGAGAGAAATACTATTATTATTATTAGTTTTGGCTAATTGAATATATTTTACTTATTTTTAAATTTTATAAAGTCATGATCTGATCATAAGCATATAATTGTACTTGACCTTAATGCTTGAGCTTGTAGGTCTTCACAAAGCACTAAGGCCAAGTTCAATATTTTGATTTTCGAAGATAACATTAGATTTCTGCTAAAAGAAAGGTGTGGAGCATTTTATAAAGGGGAAAAATGGTGGGTGAAACAATTCTTCACAAAATACATAGTAAGGTAAGCACAGATAGCTCAAAATATCTAGACCAGAGTAGCAAACACAATATATGTACATTTTAAAGCAGCACATTTTAACAATGATGAAAAGAACATCTACTCACATACCACATCTTTTTCATTTACAATTTTAATTTCTGCATTTACTGTAATTTCCCTGTTTGAATGAATTTTATATGAATCTTAAGAAGAGTTTTATCTGTTTGATGTGAATACATAAAATAATAAAAGCAACTAAGTTGAAGTTGGAGATAAGAATGAGCTCTTCCCCTTAGATGTTGAGAAAGACCAATAGAACTCTTACAAATGTGGGTTTCTATTCTTTCCTGACTGTGAATGGGCAGGAGACGGAGACAAGGAAGACAAACAATGTGGTCCTCATCTGTTTCATGGTGCCAACTGTGCCAACTGCAACTCTTCTTCCCAAAGTATTCCTTCTTGAATGAGTTTCCGATGGCTGATGTGACAACTTACCACAGACCTGGATGGCTGCAAGCATCCGATTTATTCTCTTACAACTCTGGTGGCCAGAACTGTAATTGCATTACGGGGTGAAAATCAGGCACTGGCAGGGCCAGGCTACCTCTGGGGCTCTAGGGGAGAGACCTTGATTTATTCCACCTTCGGAAGATTCCAGATATTCCTTGACTTGTGACTGCACACATCTCAGCTCTACCTCTGCGGTCACATTTTGTGGTTTCCTTTTGGGTTCATGTCAAATCCTATCTCTTCCCTCTTACTAAGGACACATGTGATTGTCAGGGCCCACTTAAAAAATTCAGCATAACTTTTCTATCTCAAGATCCTTACCTTACTCACATCTGAGGCCCTTCATGACTTGTAAAGCAACATTTCCAGTATATCGGGATTTAAGCCAGTTCTCTGACCTGCTCAGCTAACCTTGAACACTTTATTTTCAGTTTTATAATTTTATCATGGCATAAATGTCTATGTATCTGAACCTGACTTGGCAACTGGACTTTGATGAAAAAACTGCCTTTTGGTTACTATTGGTCAGAATCTCCCACAAAATGGGGGTTATGATATCAATCAATCCTTTGGAATATATGGTCCCTAAAGGCGTCTTGGTGGTATAGTGGTCATGAGTTGGGCTGCTGATACAAAGTCAGGAGTTCAAAACCACTTCTCAGGAGAAACATGAGGATTTCCAGTCTCATAACGAGTAATATCTTGACAACCCACAGAGGTAGCTCTCCTCTGTCCTGTAGATATTATTCAGCATTGACTTAATTGCAGAGAATTTGGTTTGAGTTTGGAAGATATCCAATATTCATGAGAAACTTACCAAGAGGCTCTCATCTAAACCAGACAAAACACTACGGAGTAGACCAGGTTGCCAGGATACAATTTATTCCTTTTTCTGGCTTATATGCTACCAGGCCTTTAAAATAATATTCATAATATAGCAATACTTTTTAAAAAGTGCTCCTTTATGGATAAATAGGTATATACAATCGCCTTAGCTTACAGTATTAATGCAAGCATGAATAATAAACACCTCTCTCCATCCTTCAGATAAATGGCTCTTTAGTCTAAGGATTCAATAAATAAGCAAGATGTACCTCACAATCCTTCTAGAATTAATGATGGGAAGTCAACAGAGAGACTGTTAAGATGTTCCTGGGGAGCCACTTTTCAGCACTCTCTAAGTCTGCAACTAACTCTAAGGTTGGCAGCAATGTAAACCAATCTTTTCTTTTATGGGAATCTGTCAGGACTTTCTCTTTACAGATTTGTTTCCATTTAAAGAAGGACTCAACCTCAATGTTCAAATTCAAAATATGTGGACCATATTACTAAAGCATTTCATAAATCATGTATCTTGCTCACTGTGGCAGACCCTGTCGGCAGCCTCCCTGAGTTTCAGTTTCTCTTTTTCTTCTTCTAACTCAGCAGAGGCTGACATCCACAAATGAGGCTTAGAATGGGAGAACTGCTTTCCCAACAACTCTTTCAGCTAAGAGCAGTCATGCAACATACTCAGGGCAAATAAGTTGTCTCCTGACCAATGTCAGGGGGATATGTTCCTCCATCCTTGAAAAATATAAAGACATATGAGAGACGTGATGTGCCTGCCTTTTCATATGCACACACGAGATACACACAAATATCATATTGTATTGTTCCCCAAACTTTTCAAGTGTGGCTTGTGCTTCTGGGAATGGGAACTCACATAGAACAATAGGAATTCAAGAATACTTCACTGTGCTCAAGTGAAACTTGTACATGGATCAAGAGACAGTTGTATGAATGGAACAAGGGGATATTACATGGCTTAAAATCAGAAAAGGTGTATGTCAGGGTTGTATTTTATCATCATACTTAATCTGTATATGAAGCAAATAATCAGGGAAGCTGGATTATATGAAAAAGAATATGACATCAAGATTGAAGGAAGCGTTATTGAAAACCTGAGAGAGGCAGATAACACAAGCTACCTTCTTTGGCGAAAGTGAGGTAGTCTTGAAGCACTTGCCCTTGAAGATCAAGGATTGCAACCTTCAGTATGGAGTACAATTCAAGGTCAAGAAAAGGGAAACCCTCACAAATGGACTAACAGAAAACATCGTGATGAATGGAGAAAAGATTGAAGTTGACAAAAAGTTTTGTTTTCCTTGAACCTCAAATCAGTGCTCATGGAAGCAGTAGTCAGAAGATTAAATGATGTACTGCATTGGGTAAGTTTGATGCAAAGGAGTACTGCAAAGCAGAGATATTACTTAAAAGACAAAGATGTGCCTGATTCAAACCATGGTATCTTCAATCATCTCATAATGCATGCCAAATTTGGACCTTGATTAAGAAAGCCCTAAGAAGAATTGACACATTTGGAATTTGCTGGCAAAGGATATTGAATGGATAATGGACAAAAGGACAAACAAGTTTGTCGTGAGATAAGTATGACCAGAGTACTTCTGAGAGGCAAGGACGGTGCAACTTCATTTCACATATGTGGGCATGTTATCAGGAGAGAAGAGACCCTGGTGATGAAGTAGAACGGCAGGGGAAAAGAGGACGCTTGATGAGATCGTTTGTCACAGTGGCTGCAACAATGTGTTCAAACAAAGGAACAGTTGTTAGGACCTGGGGGGTGGTTTGTTCTGCTGTGCATACAGTCACTCGGGGTGAAAACAGATTCAATGGCATTGAATAACCACATGCTTCTGTAATTAGTATCCAGATGAAATTTGAGAATTCACCCAGTGTCCTCCCTAACTGGAGCTGTGGTAACCTTTTCAACATGCTGAGGATTTTAGCCAAGACAGATGCTGATATACATGATCATATTACTGAATAACTGAATCCTCTAGGAATTGCATTATCTAGTTTTCCAGTTAGGTGAAACATGTATACCTATCGTGTGAATGTTTAGCCAGATAGCCTGTTTTTTGCATATGAAGTAAGTTATGCATTATAACTTATTGAATTTAGATACCTGCTCACATCAAATTCTTGGATCTCCCCAGATTCGAGAATGTCCCAAAACTATACCTGTGTTTATATGTCCTTTCCAACCCCTATAAGAAAAGTATGACATAGTTTGCAATACATTTTTAAGTGGTTATAAAGTGTTATCTATTATTGGCAGCAGGAGTTCTTAGAGTAAAGTTTCATTGCTAGGGCCAGAAACCCAGCCTATTCCTTCAGATTTCTCCCTTGAAACACGACTTGCCCTCCACAGAATCTAGTCCAGACTCTCTTGTCTACCCAGTCCACCAAGTTTCTCAAGACATCTGGTGATCTTTGCTCTTGGGTTCCTTCCATTCCACGTATGGTTTAGTATGGCTCCTTCTTGCAAAGTCTCTAATTCCTTTCACAAGTATCTCCTGCCATCATCGACCTCTCTACTATCTTGACTTCCATACCGGAAAGAATAGCATCTGCAATCCTGACAGCACTCTGTCTCATCAGTATTAGCAAATCAGCCTCACTCAGATAAAACAGCAGCAGCAACAGCAAAAACCAAAAACAATAAATTGCTTCATGACCAGACTAGACATCACTCACCCCAGTCAGTCAGCTGGAAGATCAGTGAGAACAAAGCAAAAAATCATAGAAAGGTAACCAGAAGTATCCAAGTACAACAGAACAGCATTGGGAACATCCTTCTTTGCCCTGTGCTTCTGATGGTGAGAAACTCAGTCACAGTTACTGATAGTAGATGGAATAAGATGATATTGGATCTGGAGGATATGTTTACTATAGGAAGGAGTTGGAAGGAAGACATACCCACAAGTCAATATGCAAATGCCTGTCTCTGTTGCTGCTAGGAGACAACAGGTTGCTTTTCACTCCTACTGACTTTATGTACAATAGAAAAAAACACACTCTCCTGGCGAGCAGCATCCTCACAATTGTTATTCGGTTTGAAGCTATTGTTGCAAGCTATTGTTGCAAGAAAGAGCCATACTAATGTGTCAGGGACTCGTCTCCTCAATGGCCTTCCTCTTTTTCACTGCCCCTTTACTTTACCAAGCGTGACGTCCTTCTCCAAGAACTGGTCTCTCCTGACAACATGTCCAAAGTACATGGGACAAAGTCTTGCCATCCTCACCTGTAAGCAGCACTCAGGCGATACTTCATCCAACGCACATCTCTTTGTTCACTTGGTAGTCTAGGGTACTTGTAATCTTCTTTGTCATTACCGTAATTAAAATGCATGGATACTTCTTCAGTCTTCTTTTTTCAATGTCCAACTTTTTCATCCATCTAAGGTGATTGGAAAAACCATGACTTGGGTCAGGCACACCTTAGTCCTCAAAGTAACATCCTTGCTTTTCAACACTGTAAAGAGATCTTGTGCAGAGTAACTCAGTGCTAGGGTTACTTTGATCACTTGATGGCTGTTTTCATAAGAATTCGATGTGGATCCAAGCATGCTGGAATCTTTGACCACTTCAATCTTTTCTGCTTATTATGATGTTAACCATTCGTTCAGTTGTGAGGATTTGGGGTGTTTTTTCCATTGACTTGTAATCCATTCTGAAGATTGCAATCCTTGATCTTTATGAGCAAGTTCTACATCGTTCAACAAACAAGGTCTTGTCATCTGCCCATCTCAGGTTGTTAATAAGTCTTCCTCCAGTCCCGACACCATGGCCCTTTCCATAAAATCCAACTTCTCTGATTATTGGCTCAGCATAGAAAGTTAATAAGGACACTTTTTTCTAGATGTTTAAAAACGGAATCCTTATTATGTTAGTATGGATAGAGGCACGAATATGTGAATAAGACAGAGCTTTGTATACAAGAGCAATTGAACACCGAGAAAACATCCCAGCCCAGCTCAAATCAAGTCCATAAGTTCAATATTAGCCCATATGTCCAATACCAATGTATAAAATCCTCTTCAGACTCATGAAACACTTGCAATGGCGCTGAATGCAGGAAGATCACAGGCCAGTGGGTGGGAAGCTTTATGGCTCCAATGGCATTGTAAACATCTCAGTGCTGGGCAGAGGTCTCCACATGGTTCCTTCAGCAATGAAATTCTGACTGCCTCAGGGTCACTTCATGTGGCTTCTCTTCAGAAATGTCTCATAGAGAGTGAGCAGAGAGTGTCTCCCGCCTCCAAGAAAGAAATACGGGAGTTCCTAGAATCCTCAGGAGAAAGCCATGCCCACACAGAGACCTCATTGTCTATGACCCAATTAACAGATTAGGCTTCACTCCTTCACTGTTACTTCTCTCAAGTCCCAAACTGACACCAAATTATGTAACTACCGCACTTGTCATGATATATGCAAAATACATAAAGTTACTTTTTAGCCATTTTGCAATTGATTATGTGGTAGCTTCTGATGAGATAAGCCCTCACAGATTAAAACTCGGTGCCAATAATCTAAACTATAACAGTGGACCTTACAAATACCATACTGAAGAAAGAATCAAGAACAAAAGTATGATCACTGTATACTACATTTACAATGTAAATGTAAGACATATAAAAGTGGACACAACTATGATTGCAGAAATTAAGTTCCCCTTGATGGAAGGAGTCACAAGAACAAAGGCCATGAGGGGAGTTTTGGAACTATTACATAAATTCTTAATTTTGATCCAATGCAAGTTACACAAACAAGTATCATTTGTGCAAAAATATGAAACAATATATTATGAATCTGTATGTATTACATGTATATTATCATTCAATAGGTTGCTTAAAAACATGTTGTTCCAGATTTTTAAAAGAAACTATAATACATTTACAAATATTGGATCTATATTAAATAACAATGAAATTTAAATTCCATAAATAACCTATTTGTTATGTATCTACCCTTTGTATTATTGAGTTTTCCATTCGGATAGTCGATGCTTCAGTGTAATTGTCAAAGAGTCACCAAAGTTGTTCCATCATATGCCACTTGGAATTTGTCTACAGAGTTTTCCATTGAAAACCAACTGCATCCTCTTTGATGTAAAAATCCATTTAAGTCAAATTTCAAGAACATTTTAATGCAAATATGATCTCACTGGAGTTTTCATCTTCTCCTCTCTGGAAATGCCAGAAGCATAGCTGAGCAAGAAGGCAGACATTCTGTGGGGGTTTTAGAAGCACATGTTTAATATCTGGAGGGAAAAAGGGGTAACTTTAAGTCTTCTAAGAGAAATTTGGAAAAGAGCGTAGACTATCTAGGGAGAAATGAATGATAAAATTGAAAAGGACACATTCCCATGTGGGTAATCCCTTCAAAACTAAGATCGTCTTAAACAATTTTAATTTTATTGCTAATACATAAACTCTGCAAAACTGAAGATAATTAGACTGCACGCTAGAACAAGGAGATGCGTTGTGAACAGTGATTACCTCGAGGCCTTTCAAGGTCCTCTGTCATCAAAAGACCATTCCATCATGCTCATCTGTTCCTCCGCCTGGAACAGGAAATTGTACCCACATGTACAAGGAAACATTTTTCAACTGAAGCTGAATACATTTAGTCCAGAATGGATTTGGGGGTTGGGGGTTGGGGGTGATGTTGGTGGTAGAAAACAAGTACTACAATCTGAGTTTCAATAAATCAGAATGAAAGAAGGGAAATAGCATTTGAAAAATATGATTTTTAAAAAAATTACAGGCATCTCTAAGTCTATCACACATTGTTTTCTTATAAAGGGCAGTTTTGTGGCCACCTTGTATTCAAGCATTGCTCTGAGTGCTATTGTTCCAACATCACGTGCTCACTTTGCATCTTCATGTCCCGTTCTGTTAAGTTTTATCATATTTCAATCTTTTCCATTGTTCTGTTGTACAGTTCATAAACTACAGTACAAACACAACTTTATGAATAGTTTTATTGGCATATGATGAACGTGCCATAAAATTTAATCATTTTATCACATTCAAAAGAGTTGTGCCTTCATCAGCACCATAAATTTCAAAACATTTCCTTCTTTCTCCTACACATTTGTGTTAATGCCTCATCCTTCCCCAATCTCCCCTGTGGTGTCCTTAGGTAATTATTAATAGTTACTATCTCTATAGATCTATCTACTATGGATTTCATGTACAAAAATATCATAAAACACAAACAAAAACCACAACAATTACAAACGAAAACAGAAAAATAGTTCAACTGAAAAAAGAGTAGAAAATACTGAAAGATGAAAGAACTCTTAAATGGACGCACCATAACTCATATATGCACTGAAAAACTAAGCTATTCATGTGACACTTTATTGTGATTATCTATCATGATGCTAAAGAACTGAATCATCAACCTATCCAAGGGATGCCTGTCCTGATTGTGATTTCTTCATCCTTTTAAAAATAACATGATTTTGTTTATATCTTTTAAATAGTTTCACTCGCATATAATTCACATATCATATGATCTTAGTAGTTCATTCACATTAAGAAGAGATGTACAATCATCACCACAATCAAGTTTAGAACATTTTCTTCATGCTTGAACCCACCTTTATTAGCTCATTTCCCCCCAACTCTCCCTATCCTACTCTCAAGGAACCATTAATCCAGTTACTGACTCCATAGATTTTCCTATACATAAAGCACTTGAAAAAATAAAATAAAACAAAACTAACAATAGCTGTGAAACAGAGAAAAACCTACACTGGAAAAAAGCAGAGGATATTAAAAAATTAGAACAAATTTAAATGGATCTAAAAACAGACTCACACCAAGTCAATGAACATGTCAGTGATGCCCCTGGGAAACTCAGAGCCACAGGGCGTGCCCGAAGAGTAGGCAATCTGTGACTCTGATTACTGTGCCTCTATCCTCTGTTAGGTTACGTTGCCCCTTTGGTGTGGAGTAAGCCTTTCTTGCCTACCCTTAGTGATATTCTTGCCTGATAAGCCCCTGTTTCAGCTCTCTGTTTAGGCTTTTATACAAGTTCTGCCTTGTAACTTTATGTGCTTGTTGCTGTGCTACTGTGAAATTCCCCTTGTGTGCTCTGTCTGTTATGTTGTCCTCTGAGGGGAACACTTCTTCCTTTTCAAAAATTATTATTTCCTAAGGAGCACTCAGCACATTGCTTTCAATCCCTCATCGACCTAAAACCAAACTCACTGATATCAAGTGGATTCTGACTCACAGCATCCCACTAGCACAGGGTAGAATTGCCCCCTGTGAGCTTTTAGGTTATCATTGTTTATGGGAGTAGAAGGTGCTGCTCTTCCCCAAGGAACAGCTGGGTGTTTTGAACTGCAGACCTTGTAGGTCACAGTCCGACAGTAACCACGACGTCACCAGGGCTCCTATAGAATCCCCATGAGACTATTGCCATCAGATTGAGTATAATTCGTGGAGACTCGTTGTGTTTCAGAGGAAAACTCTTCCAAGGAAATCCCCAGGCCTTTTTCTCATCACACTGCTGGATGAATATGAACAACCAAGTTCTAGTCCAGCCAGGCGTAGACTGTTTGTATCTGGGGCCTTATATCCCCAATACTGCACCATGAATATGAGTATTTGATGGATAGCTGGTACTACTGTGCGAGGTTAGAGTGCTTTCCATATCCTTGAACTTGAGAGAACTTTGGAAGGAGGGGCAGACTGAAGGAGTCCCTGTGCTGCTGTGCCTCACTGCATTTTGAATGCCTAACCAAAGCCACTGCTAGACTGTCGGTGAGTAGATGAAGCGAGTCGATACTGGGGGGAAGAGCAGCTTGATGAATGGCCATGTCCGGCAATCCTAAAGCAAAAGCGGCGTTGCTGAATATCACAACCTAGGGAAATAACCATTAGCCGTGAAAGCCCAAGAAATCCAATGGTTTAGACAATCCTCAAGCCCATCTTTTTGTCGTTTTAAGAGAAAATTCCCCTCTTCAAAGCTTTTTCTAGAATTCAGTGATTCATCAAAGCCCACTCCAGGCAGACCCATCTGGCTCTTGTTTCCCTGACAACCAGCCATCAACCCTCAGAGATGGCAGTTGACAGTGTCTATGTTCTCCGTTTATTGTAAAGATGATGTTGGTGTGACCGCTCCTGCTGTACAGGATGTGAAGGTAAAAATGAACGGCATTTGAGAGAATTGAAATCAATGGGGTTTCCTGAAGCACAGACAAGCTCAGTTCTCTCAGAGAAAGTGGCTGAGTTGGACACATGGCAGGAGTGGTTCTGGACTTGGTTCTTGAGCCTTGCATTTCTCATCAAAGCCTCTCCCTCACAGTCTTCTTGTGAGAGGCACAAAACTTCAGACAGTCATAGTATTCCACATTTGAAGTAACACTTGCAGGTAGCTCAAACGCTTGTGTGTGCTTTACAATGGTGGGGGCAGGGGGAGAAAGAAAGCTAAAAACAGTTGAAAATATCCTTGTTTTCAAAGTCCCAGAGGAACTGTTGAACCACCACAGAATCAAGTATTTAATAATGATTTTCCAATATAAGTCTCAGTTCTGTTCAGAGAAAGATAAAGATAGGAGAGACACATCCCACAGGTAGTGAGGGAGACTTGCTTTCCTTTATCTTAATTAAAGATGGGTAGCTGCTATAGCTTACAGCTAAGTTAAAACATCTTCATCATAATCACAAAACAAAAGTGATGTTTGTCTTTATTAGACCTCCCAAAGCCCTCTTCTCTTGCTTATTTAGATTTCAATATCTTCATGAACATTTTAGTATTTTTAAACAGCTTTATTGTCATATAATTCACATAGAATACAATTAAATAGTTCAATCATATTCATAAGAGTTGCCCAATCTTCACCACAATAAATTTTAGAATTTTTTCTTTTTTCTCTTGTTGTTAGCTTCATATACCACTTCCCTGCTTCCCTTGCCATTCCTGTATGTGCTTATTAGTCCTGTCACTACAGATTTGTATGTTTTGGAATTCCTACACAGAATGTCATACAAGTCAAAAGCATGAAACAAAGCCAATAGAAATGACAAATTAAAACAGAAAAATCTCAATTGAGAAGAAAGCAAAAAATATTAAAAACGAAACCAACTTTAACGTGTCTCAAAAAAGATGGAAGGTGTCACTACATTTTAACCTAACCATATCTGCCAAAATTACAACACTGTACAACTCTCTTTCTGGTAACAGGACTATCCACATACCTGTGACCAGAGGGTTCCCTCCTCTGGATTTGGACTTTACAAATCCAATCTATAATCCTTGAATTACACAGACTGCTGTGTTTCTCCCATGTGGATCTCCTAGCCTTACTTACTTACTTACATGGCTATTTGTTTGAATGCACACCTTCAAGACCCCAGACACTATTTTTTTGGGGGGGGGCACAGCATCACTGCCTCTGGACACTATTTTTTCTGATAATTGGGCAGCACTCAATTTCTTTATCACACTTTACAATAGGTGTATATTTTACTCTTCAATAAGATGTCTCCTTTGAATCCTGAAGCAAATGGTCCCAAGTAATTCCAGCGCATTAATATAAATCATTCTAGAATGGTTTTGTAGCACTATATTTTAAAGAATTGCTCCTGAATTCTTCAATTTGGCAACTTTTATAAACTTTGGTATATAAGTAGTCAAAGTATAATATGATGGTATAATTAACTTTCTTTTTTTAACAGCCTCCTCCTCATTTGTTTAATAGCTTAACTAAGCAAAATGTCACATGCCATAAAGTTCATGTTTTTAAAATGCACAACTCAGTGGTTTTAGTACATTTGGATTGTTCAGATAGCGTCACTACCAAATTCCAGAAAATTTTCATCTCTCCCAACAGGAATCATACCTATTAGAACTAATTTCCCATTTCTGTACTGTTTTATGAATTTGAGTAGAAATTGCATTTCTTCTGTTACACACATTCCAAAGTATGTCTATCTTTTGGATGATACTCAAAAGAAAATTATTTCCTTTTATTAGGAACTAATCTCCTTTTGAGGCCATTCATTGCCAATGTCTGAACATGTGAATGGTTTGTTGTATAACTGAACTTGCATCCTGTATTCCTGTTCAACTTTATTAATTCACTACTCCCAATGTCTTCTAGGAGACACCTTAGACTTTTTTTAAGCATAGGATTGTGTCATCTACAAATAGAGATAGGTTGACCTCTTTCTCTATAACTAAATTGGCTTTCTAGTTCTCTCTTTCTTGTCTAATTGTTCTCTCTCCAAATTCTACAAAGTTGAACTGCAGTGTTTAAAGTGGGCATCCTTTATCCTTAGGGGGGAAACATCTAGACGAGCACATTTTTTTTGGGGGGGGAGGCATCATTGCCCTCTGGTGGTCATGGAAGCTACCCAGTGCTGCTCCAGAGAGTCACTGCTGGATTTGAACCGCCAAGCCTGCAGGCCACGGTCCCGCACTCAACCACTTACGCCACCGGTGCTCAGCCCCAGATGTGCACTTTTAAGTAGGTCAGCTGTGGATTTTTCCCAATATATCCTTTAAGAATCGAGGCAGTTGCTTTCTTATAATGAAGATTGCTTGATTTGTCATTTTTTCCTGTTTATTGAGACAATTATGTTGGGTTTAAAATACTTCTTTACATACTGTTAATATGGAAGGTGACAATGATGGTTTTGTATGTTAAATCATGTTAAATCAACACTTAATTCCTAGGATGTCCTGCTTTATAGGGGAGTCTAATCTCTCTGTACAGTCCTGGTGGCAAAGCAGCTTTCACCTTGTGCTGCCAATAGAAGTTTAACTGTCTGAAACTATGCACCGCTGTGAGAGTGAAAGGGGGGGGCTCTCGACTTCTTGCAGACATGTACAAGTTGCCCTAGTGCAGCACATTTACCCATTGCAATTTGCTGTATGATCTTTGGTCTGCTCTTCCAGGAGACAAGCAAGCACATCAAAATCATTGACAACTTTAATCATTTCTCCATTTATCATGATGCTACCTATTGGTCCAGTTGGGAGGATGTACATTGTCTTTACAGTCAGTTATAACCCATTCTGGAGGTTGAAATCTGTGATCTTCACCAGCAAGTACTTCAATCCTCTCATTCTCAGCAGGCAAAATTGTGTCATCTGCATATAGCAGGTCATGTTCTTCTCCAGGTAATGAAGTTTCTTTGATTCCATCCTCTGCATACAGATTGAATGCAGTATGGTGAGAGGGTGAAACCCTGACACACACTTTTCCACATTTTAATCCATGCGGTACGCCCTTGATCTGTTTGCACAACTGCTTCTTGATCCATGTAAAAGTTCTTCATTGGCACAATGAAGTGTTGCAAATTCTTATTCTTCTACAGGCTACCCACAAATTATTGTTACCTATACAGTTGAATGTCCTAGCATAGTCAATAAAACAGAAGTACACATGATTTTGGGATTCTCTAGCTTAAGCCAAGATCGATCTGACATCATCGACAATACTCTGTGTTCCACATCCTCTTTTGAATTCAGACTGAGTCTCTCTGGTAGCACCCTGTCAATGTACTGCTGCAAACATTGTTGGGTTAACTACAGCAAAACTTTTCTCTCATATCTTACTATTAATGATTTTGTTCTATAATATGAGCATTTGGTTGGGACACCTTTCTTTACAAAGGATATAAGTAAGTTACTCTTTCTGTCCGTGGAACAAGTAATTTTCTTCCAAATTCCTTGACATAGACCTGCTTCGAGGTGTTGCTTTGATAGCTAAAGTACACCTGACCTCAGTCACCCTATTTTCAATCACCTCATATGCATGTGAAAGGGAAACACTGAAAAAATAAGTCCAAAGGAGCATGAATGTATTTGGATTCTGGTGCTGGCAAAGAATACTGAAAGTTCTCAACAGCCAAAAGAACAAACATATCTTTCTTGAAAGAAGTACAGCAACATGCTCCTTGGGGGCAAGGATGGCAAGTCTTCATCTCAGGTGCTTTGGACATGTTGTCAGGAGAGGCCATCCCCTAGAGAAAGACATCATACTTGGTAAAGTAGAGGAGCGCTGGGAAAGAGGAAGACCGTTGACTAGATGTGTTGACCCAGGGGTTGCAACAAGGGGCTCAACGTCAGAACAATTGCCAGGATAGCGCAAGTTTGGAGCAGTTCTTGCTCTGTTGTACAGAGTCGTTAGGTGTAGAAATGCACTCAATGACACCTAATGACTTCCATTAAGATTTGCTGACTCAGAAACCCACAGGGACAATTCTCCTCTGTTAGAAACATCACTGAGTTGGTTTCCACTCAATCGCGGTCAGTTGGTTTTTTGGTTGTTGTTTGGGTTTTTGTTAACTGGTATTTTGTTTTAGGAGCATTGAATCTAGGATCGTAAGACACATTGGATTTTAGTTTTCTTTAGATAACGCTGTTTACTTTGAGTATCACACATTGATTTTGGAGGTGATTATTTAAGCGGACCTCATCATTTGTTCTCCTTAAAGCTGTAATTTTCTTTCATTTACATTGAAATGTATTTACTACTTTTCTTCTCTTAATGCCTAAAAACTGTGTGGTCTATCGATTAATGGCTAGAGCTGTATTTTTTTTGTTTACACAGTAGGTGATTAATGAAATAGAGCAAACACTCAATCAGTGGAACACTGTCTATGACAATGACGTTCTTCCATTTCAACTCACAGGCAAAGTGTTCCCTCTTTCCTTAACCCCATCACTCTCTGTATATGAAATTCTTTTTTAAGGTTCAGTTCACATAATTTTCCTTTGAGCTTTATCTTAAGTGTTCTCTCCTCTTAACTCCTACAGAACTTAGATCCACTTAATAGTGCACTATCTGCCGTGTTTGGTGGCAGATTTTTCTATTTGTTTTTCTTCTTGAAGGTATTTTTTAAGTACCTTTTATTTAATCCATGGCATCTAATAAGTATTTCCCATGGTTATAATATCACCAAATTAAATTTCGTCAACCATTTAAAAAGGCTAACTCTATCTTTTTAGTATTTTCATTCACTGACAATTATAGAAACTGCTTTAAAAGTATATACAATCATTTTTTTGTTGAAAGCATATTGCATTATTTTTCCATATTGTAAAATGAGAATTAGTAGCTGGGGGAAAAACAAATTGCATCATGGGTAGTTACTTTGAAAACAAATTGCACAGCAAAATTATGTACTTTTCCTCTCAAAGTGATTTTTTTCAAGAATAAATTAAAGTACCTGGTGTCAGCAGGATGACTGAGGTGACAATTAGGGAGCAGATTACCAGAATAACAAGCAAAGCAATGGCTATCCCTTTCCAATTCCGTTGTGGGGGATTACTCCCCACCAGCTCCTAAAAAGAGAAATGGGAAAAAGAAAGCCCTGGTGAGTGGAATAGGAAATAAAATATCTAAAATAAACATTTGGCATCAAAATCAAGATCTACAACACAAACTATGAATGAAGGATAGCCTCATATGTCGTGCTAGTCTTAGTTCATTTTTCTACTCTTCTGGACTTTCCTACCCAACGTCACAGACAGTTTTTGCCTTATTTCAAGAAACATTCTGATATGTTCACAGTCTTCCATTGAAGCCTAAAGATTACCTTCTCAATAAACTACGTTCTACAGCATACTTCAGTCTTGGAGTTTTCCCTTCATGATAGCCCACCTATTAACATGCATTTCATGCATGCCAAGAACACGAAATTACCTAAACTCTGTGTGTTCTACTTGTATCTTTCCTTCCATCCATGCTGTTGTCCTCTATTTCAGCCTTCCAAATTCAAATATTGTTGTCATACCTTCTATGTGCCAATTTTAACCAACTTCTGCTACCCCGCGCCCCCACCATCTTGAGTCTGTTTTTCTTTCTACAGCTCCCACATCATTTTTAACAGCTCCTCAAAAAAACTTTTCAAATTTCCTGGTCTCTCTTTCTGGACCCCTGTTGGGGAAGTGGCTATCCAGTGGGCTATTAATCACAAGACCAATTAGTATGTCCACTGGTTGCTGAAACCAATCTTTCATTTTTCTTCAAATAAGGGTGAATGTATGCAGTCAAATCGAGGACCCCTGGGGAGGACAGGCGCGATCATTAATGACTATACTAAGCTATAAGAGAGTCATTGGATTCTCTAGGGGGAAATGAACACTGCATCATACTGCAGCGTATGGGCGAGGGTTATGTCTGCCCATAGATCTCAGGACACTCTCACATATAGTCCACACTTACTCTTCATCTTAACTCAAGTCAAAATGAGAGTGGGATAAAGTGGATTTAAAAAGTAGACCATTTTAGATGGAAATAAGGCTCCCAAGATTGAAAGTTCATTAGAACATCCCACCGTTGCTGCAAATCAAAATGATGATAATATTTCACTTAATTTTGTGGTATCAAATAGGTTTTCATATGTGTGCTGACTACTAGTAATATATATTTTCACATTGACTATCTAGATTATCAAATTATGAAAGTGCCAAATGTCTTTCTAGTTTTAACTAGAAATAATTCAATAGTTTCTTCCAGTTTTCCTATTAGCCACTCAAATTTTAATTTTTCTGTTAAAAGATGTATTATAAGCACTTAAGAAAAAAATCACAATTCATCATCTTCATGATTCTAAGACTATTCAGATAAGTGAATTTGTGAACTTACTGGTTTAAGAGTGATTAACACAGGTTTCTCGCCTACTTATTTATGCTGTCAAGTGGTTTTTTCAGAAGATAAAACAACAACCAACAACAAAAAATGAAAAATAAATAAGCTAGCTTATGTCTAAAAATTAAATAAATAAAAAAACACTAAAACAAGCACAAAGTAATTTTGCATCATGCTACATCAATCTCATTTCTTAGTGGGTAGCTTAGTGGGTGGTGGTTATTTTGTACACAAGAAAATCACTCAACAACACCAGGTCAAGTAACAGGATCTAATTTAAGAACTTTTCATTTCAATCAAGTTAAAAAAAGATCATTTTTAAATTTGCAAAGATCATGAATCTTGAAGTGGTACTGTTCATACAAGCAATGTGGGAAAATGGAATGAAAAAATACTGGTGATCATCAGGCAAAAGAGATAACGGATTATTTCCCACAAGGGCTTTGGGAAGCCCCATTAGATATGGTCTCTCACATTGACATTACTCATAGACATTTTGGAGTAAGTCCCAGGAAGCCACCAAGAAACAAAACAAAACAAAACCATTCAGTCAGTTCCAACTCCTATCCTGGATCTCCAAAACTGTAAGTTTACAGCACCAGATAGGCTTCTCTTTCTCTCTCAGAGTAAAGGGTTGGTTGACTTTGTAATTAACAGCTTAGCGCCTAACCCGCAGTGTTACCAGACCTTCCTAGGAAAACACACACACACATACACACAATGACAGAGAAGAAGAAAAAACAACAACCTTAACATCAAAATTTGATTTAAGATCTAGAATGATAAAATTAAGGTTACTTCTTTTATCAGTTCAAGGACCTGATGTCTTTAATAGTATTTTCAATAAGACCTAATCTAGAGATCTAAATTCTGTTTTACTAAATAATAGAAGAACCCTAAGGTACTGTGGTTAGACATGGGGATATTAGCTGGAAGGTCAGTGGTTCAAACCTTTCTGTGGGTCCTCAGGAGAAAAAATGAGACTGCCTGGCCCTGTGAAGGTCTTTAGTCTTGAAAATCCTATACAGTGTTTCTATGAATGGGCATGAGTTTGGGTTTTATTATATACTAAATTCTGGATGGCACAAGCAGTTAAGAATTTGAGTACTCTGACCAAAGTGCTAGAACCACAAAAGAATTTCCCGGAAGCAGAATTCTGTATCAATAGCACTTAAGAATTTCTAACCATTCTTTTTTAGTGGCTTGCATATTCCTGTGATGGAGAAAACTTTGCTACCAGCATTTAAAATGCCAGAAGTCACTCATGGTCTATAGGTTTCAGTGGAACTTCCAGATTACAACAGATTAAGGAAAAAGGCCTGAAAACCCACCCCTCAGCGTTAGCCAGTGAAAGACTCTGTGAGTCACAGGAGACCATTGTCTTAAAGTGACAGAGAGTGCTGAAAGATGAGTCCCCATGGATTGGAAGCTGTTTAAGAAGCACTATGGCGTCAACGATGACAGAGGCATAAGAAACATGATGATGAGAGCACTGACGAGGCAATCATTCTATTATACATGGAGTCACCATGACTTGGAACTGACTGCAGGGTAAGTAACAGCAATGACTGTTTCTCTAATCACAGAATGGCTACTTCACTGGGAGGCGAGTTGAATGGACAACTACCAGGGCTATGAAGTGTCAGTCCCTCAGGTGGAAACGAATGATCTTAAATATGCTTAGCACATTATAAGATTTGGGGGGGGAGGGGCATCACTGCCCTCTGGAGGTCATGGGAGCTACCCAGCCTTGCTCCTGGAGAGCCGCTGCTGGATTTGAACTGCCAAGCCCAAGGGCCACAGTCCTGCACTCAACCACTATGTCACTGGGGCTCAGCCCTACATTATAAGATTTATGGACACATAGAAGATGAAAAAGAAAGATAGATCAGGTACTGATCATGGGGAAATGAGAGGCAATAACACTGAGAGGGGATATAAATGATATGCCCTGTGGTTCTGCTGAACTTGGCAATGACTACTCAGAGAACAATTAAACTTACATGCATGAATGAACGAATGCATTTGAAGATAACCAAGCAGGCTTCCATAGCACATCTTACTTAAGAATGGATTAGGCCTCACTCTCATGATTTAAGTGCAGAAACATCCCACTGCCTTCCTGGCAGCATGCTAGCCTGCCCACAGCAGGCAAAACAGGCATGCTTAATGACATTCCATTCTTATCAGCCAAAGTTCATTTTCCAGAGTGCAGGGTTTGTGTTTGTTTTACTATGCAACAGCATTGCAACAACAATAATAGGAAACAAGACAGAGAAAATGTAAAAATAATCTGTTAACCCAGCAAGTCAAAGCCAATATATATTATTCCTTATTTTTTCTAGCTTTTACTTATCATACCTTTCATTTTTACATAGATATAATCAGAGCACAGACACCATTTTTTTTGCATGAGAATTCAGGTTACCAAGTACAGCTTTGAACATCTAATTTGGCTCAGAAAATTCAGACTTGTCCGTCTTAAGTTGGAGGGGTTGAAATGTTGAAAATTTAAGTAGAACTAACCCTGCTTCCTATGAAGAGCCAAAGTCGATCAATTATCCCATGAAATGTTAAGCTTCAGTAGTGCCACTCTCAGTAGAATTAAATACTTTTACTTAACATGTGAATGTAAAAAAAAAAAAAAGTAAGAAACTATAAAATGTTCTTTATTCTGTTTGGTATGATATGCCCACATGGAGGTCTAATAAACAAGGACAGTGTGTTACAACCCTACATTTTCTATAATGAGTGGGGGTAAATCGTCCATCTCTCCGTCCATCCACCCACCCAAGAGATACCGTTCTCGGGCATATGTTATAGGTCATATTCTGAGACTCTTGGACATAGCAATAAACATATCAGACAAAAATCATACTTATCAACCCAACAAACAAAAATAAGGATTTTTTTAATTTGTGGTGAGGGGCATTGGTAGACCAAAACCAAGGAAGCGAACAGAAAGGGGAAAAGATTCTGTGAGCCCTCTCTTGGTAAGGGGAGAGTCCTAGCCCAGCGAAGTGAAATATGGACGCAGACAGCAGAGCGGAGAGGAAGCTTGCCCAGCTGACAAAGAGGCAACTTCTGAATCTGTAGAGAGAGCATTCCTAGGGAATGCAGGGAACAAGGCAGGTGGGTGAGGGTGCCATAAGCTAAGGTGATGGGGAGGTGAGCTGAAGTCCAGGACAGGAGAAGAGGACCTTGGCCTGTCCTCTGACAGGACAATCTTGAGCAGGGAGTCTCAAAGGAAAAAGCTCACAGGAAGGAGCTGCTACAGGAGAAAACTCAAAGGGAATCAAGCACAGGAACTAGGGCCACAAGGGCGGTCATGAGGGGTAGTGGTGGTTCATCTCAGCTAGCATGGCCGGAGGCAGAGAATTCTGTGGAATTTTACAGAGTAACTCCATCCACAGTGCTATTCCAAACAGTTGTAGCAGCCTAGGTGTCAGACCATATGAATGGTGTCACATTTGCTTTTAAAACTCTCTTCTGAAGTGATTTACTTTCAGTACAAAAGCTCCTTGCGCTCTGCCACATCACAAATCTAGCTTCCTCCCTCAGAAGACCTCAAAGTCAAGGCGAAGTTTTCTCACGCTGCTAACACGCTGCAGCTCCCGGAGCAGGGCACTTGCTCCCTTTGTATATACTATTTCCAGTTCCTCTATCTGCATGTTACTAGGCGAACCTTTCTCATTCTTTAGTTGCCAGCAAAATCATCCCTTCTGGTCTCACAGGAAGCCTTCCCAAATCTACCATGATTTCATCAGTGCATTTGGCACTTGAAAACACTTGTCCTGACAGCATTGTACTGTGAAGTTATCCATGGGCATGTCTGTGCATCACTAGGCAGCAAACCACTGAAGCTACTTCAGGCCAATGCTATTGTTCTACTCTCAGTACTGGGGCCATGTCTCAGGAAGGTGTAGAGGTCAGGGACAACATGCTCAAAGAATCAGTGAATGTCTGCATGCCACCACAAGAAGTAATGTTGCTATTTGTTGTTAAGTCTGGCAGAAAAGCAATTGTTGATTGATGCAGAAAGGAAAGGGTTAATACAAGACCCTAGCAATAGACACTGAAAGATGTAAGCAAACTGACATTTGTAGTTGGCAATTCCCCCATTCCTCCTGGCATAATTGTTGGTCGTACTTATATTTAATGCAGACAAACAAGAGGAAAAATACAAACAACGAATTAAAAATAAACCGAACCTTTCCTAGTTGGTTTAAATATAAAATACATCTCTGTAGACCGTTATTACCTTAGTGATTTGTGATTTTAATGTGATGTTTAGTATGCCAATTTCACATCTAAAATGAAAGACACACAAATTAAGGCGGCAATTCAAAGAAACCACACTCGTCTGTGAACTGATTCAAGAATGACTTCACTGCATATTGTTTTTCCACAGCTACAGTCTATAATCCATGCATGCACAACAGGTGCTTCTACAAAGCATATTTCTGCCCTCTCCTCTTAATGCTGAACATCTGCCCAAGTTTCCTATCTCTCCTGGGATTCTCTCTCTATTTTTATACTTCCTGTTTTATGATGAGGACCTTAGACTATGCAAACTCTCACGGAGCAGTTGATTTCTAAAAATCAGTGAAATGGCTGACTGCACAGGTGGAAAAAAAAGGGGATCAGAAGGGAAAAAAATGATCCATTGGTTCAGTGCTGTAGGATAAAATGAAAATGTATTTGAAAGTGCATTAGGATAAAGCATTGGTCTACTGTGTGTTACTCTCACCACCAAATACTGGGCAATCAGGTCATACTGATTTGATCCACCATCTGGAAAGAATGCAAAGATTCATTCCATGTCCTGCACACGAGAAAGAACAGCAAGAATGCAGAGTTACTGCACCTCCCCTGCCTCCTCCTGCTTCTTTCTCGGATCCTGTGAAGAGAAGTCAACACCTTTACTTTTATTGGTTCCACAAAGGAGGATGATCTAGATTACAGCTCTCAGACTCCAAAATAGCATGGATTTTCCTCAAAGAGCAAAAATCCTCTAGTGTTCAGAGGCAGAACGTGTCGCATGCTGGTTTTATACAATGTAAGGAGAGTCTCACTGCAGAAGTGAGATTAGAAGATGGCTTTCAAAATGAACAGGAGCCCTTCCACGAAGACATACCATTCCCATAGAGGGGAGGGGCTTAGGAGACTATGCACACAGTCATAATCAGGGACTGGAGGAAAGCAGGAACTGCATGACAGCCCAGGTCTTGGCCTTGCCAGCCAGGATGGGGACAGCTGGTAATTTTGCATTTTATTTCCGTTAGCTAAAGACAGAGGGTCAACCAGATGGCCTGCTCACTGGGGAAGGGGAAAGTAAATGAAATCAGTTTTCTCACAATAACCTGTCTTTCAACTCATCGGTCTCCTATGAGGCAGCTTTCTGAAGTACAGTATATTAAGACTTGGCTGTGAGGTGCCCCTGGGTCCTTTGGGACGCAGAGTGATCCCATGTAACAAAACAGAGAGTGACATTGTGTCTGGTCTTTTGCCATCCTTTCCAGTGTCCCTAGGTTTGAGCACCCTGTTTTAGCGACTGTAGCTAACAACATCATGGAGGCCTTTTCTTTGTCATGCTGAACCTCTATTGTTCCAGGCTGGACATGCTTCTCCAAGGGCTGCTCACGCCGAAGGACCTGACGACGGTGCCCACATTCTTCACTTTCCATGAGAATTCTGGCTGGCTTCTTTCCAAGACAGGCTCTTTTTATTGCGGTGGTTCAAAGTATATTTAATGTTCTTTGCCAATACCATAATTCAAAGGGATCTTTTTGTTTTACTTGCCCATATTCCTTGTCCAGCTTTCTTGGGCATTTTAGATGATTTAAAAGATCACGGCTGGGGTCAGGCACCCTTTAGTCTTCTATGTGACATCTCTGCTTTCTAATACTTTAAAGAGATCTTTTACATTCTTGACAACTTTAATATTTTCTCACTTTTGCATGATATTGCCTGATATTGCTCTAGTGATAAAGATGCTTACTTTCTTTATGATTTGATATATCTCATATTTAGGGCTGTAGTCTTTAATTCTAATCAATAAGTGCCTTGGGTGTGTGTTTATCCCCAGCATGGAAGGTCTGTGTCTTTTGCTTAGTGAGTCTCACTCCTTCTCTCTATCCCTCCTCCCTTTTCTTGGATGATGTCCTCACTATAATAGGTGCAAACATACACCCCTGATGTACATCTTTCTTTATTTTAAATTAGGTAGTATCTCTTTGTTCTGTCTAAAAGACTGTCTCTTCGTCTATATACAGGTTCTACTTGAGTGTTCTGGTATTCCCATTACCTACAGAATTATACATAATATGATCTGATGCACACAGTCAAATCTTTTTGCATAGTCAGTAAAACAGAGGCAAGAGATCTTCCTAGTATTCTTGCAGCCAAGATCGAACTGATATCAGCAACGATATTCTTCATTTCACATTCTCTTCTGAGCCCAGCTTGAATTTCTGGCAGTTCCCTTTCAATGTTCTACTGTACCCTTTTCTAAAGTATCTTACGCATGCCTTTACTTTTAGATGACACTATGTATATTATTGGATAATTTCCACCTTATGTGAAATAAGCATGAATATGGAAGACCTTCATTTGTTTGGTCAAGTAATTACCCAAATTTTTGCCATACACAAGTGAACCTCCAGTGCTGTGTCCCTGTATTGAAATATTTCAAATGGAATTAACATCAATTCTTTGGGTGGTCCTTGCTTTTTTGCCAATGACTTGACTGCTGCTTGGACTCTTTCTTTGATGCAACCAATTCATAATCATAGGCTACCTCTTGAAATGGATGATTATCGTCTAATTATTTTTGGACTGTGAATTCCTTTCATCTTCCTTTGGAGCTGCATCATTCAACATTTTATCCATAGAATCCTTCACTAATGCTCTCAAAAGGTTGATTTATTTTTTCTTCTATTCTTTAAGGTACAGTAATGTCTTGAGTACTTTCTCTCTGGGTTACGTAGCTCCAGCTCTTCGTGTATTTCCTTGTAATACTTTATCGTCCAAAGCTGCTCTTAGAAATCTCTTCCACTTTTTTTACTACATCACTTTTTTTTGCTTTAGCTAGTCTATGTTTAAGAGTAAGTTTTACAGTCTCTTCTGACATATGTGTTGTTATTTTCTTTATTTCCTATCTTTTTCATGGCCTTTCAGTTTCTTCAAGTATGATGTACTTGATTTCACCTCACAATTCATTGAGTTGTGAGTTTTTAGTGTTTAATGTGTCTAAATTGTACTTTGGATGGTTTGTAAATTCAAGTGTAGTATACTCAAGGAGATATTTTCCTCTTCTGGACTTGTTTCAGTTTTCTGCAGTTTCAATTTGAACTTATATATGAATAATTGAGGCACTGTTCCAGGGTTGGTTCCTGTAATTCCTCTGATTAACAATATGGACTTTCTCCACCTACTCTTTCCACAGATGTATCAATTGATTCTTATGTATTCCATTGGTGTGATTCCTATGTATAGTCTCTGTGTTGCAGGAAAAGGCTATTTGAAATGAAGACACTGTTGGATATTTTAAATTTTACCATGCAATTAATTGTCAGCATTATTTCTGTAACCAAGTCCATATTTTCTAACTGATAATTGT
Organism: Nesogale talazaci; assembly: GCA_004026705.1. Taxonomy (NCBI): domain Eukaryota; kingdom Metazoa; phylum Chordata; class Mammalia; order Afrosoricida; family Tenrecidae; genus Nesogale; species Nesogale talazaci. Next base: position 104,869 of record PVJH01003869.1, on the reverse strand, counting down.
TCTTTTATGTTTCCAAAGTTCAGAATGGAATCCTTAGTAATTTTCATCCATCTTGGTTATAAGTTTTATCAATTTCAAATGTTCAAATTTCTCATTCTTGGAATTTATGGTAGGTGAATAAACTAGCTCATCTTCCTTGTAGGCGAATGTATATTATTCTATTACTGATCATCATGTTCTTCATGAATGATCTTGAAATATTCTTTTTGGCACCTAAGGATGAGTAAAATCCCATTCCTATTTACTTTGTCATTACTGGCTCCATGATTGTCAGATTTGAAATGGCTGATACCACTCCATGCTCACTAATGCCTGCGTTCCATTTCAATTTTCTGCTGACTTCCAAATTTTCTATATTGACACTTGTACATTCCATGTTCTGATGATTACTGTATTTTACCCCAGCTGTTGGTTCTAATGTGGAGTCTTGCCACATAGATAAAGAAAGCCTCCATCCCTATCATTATGTTTGACTCTTCTCTGAAGAGGCAACTCAGTCATATTCTGAGAATATTCTAGCTACGTGTACTCCTCTTCTGACATGTTAGTAGACAATGTTCCTCTCCTGTTCAAAGGTTTCCTGTGGCTAATTTTTCAAAAGTGGGATATCTCACTTCTTCTGTCTTCCTTGGTGGTTAAGTCTGGGAGCTACACTGAAACCTGTCTACCCTAAGTGACTCTAATGGTTTTTGAAATATTATTGGCATAACTTCCAGCATCACAGCAACATGCAAGCCTCACAGTTTGACAACTGGTATTTGAGGGTGATAATTAAGAGTAGAAGAGACATTTTCCAGCTCTTTTTGAAGGATATAGGTATTTTATGTCTCAAATTGTTAAAAAAAAAAGAAAAGAAAGAAAAATTCAGAGCATACATATGAATTAGCAGCTAATTAAGACTAAAGACTTAGGTTAGAACTGAAAACACAAATGTTTTGTCCAGGCAAACAAATCCTACCTCCGCTATCAGTAAAGTGTGGCACACATGCAGCATGAAAGACTTTCTCCACTCTGAACCGCCCCCCCTCCACCTTTGTTCTTATAAGTTGTGTGGAGTGCCTTTGCTACTTGAAACTATGAAAGATATATGAGGCTGGAAGATGCTAATGTTGATTTCATGGAAACTGTAATTGATTTTGTCCTGGCTGCTCTAAGTGGAGAAGTCATTCTGCAAAATCTTTTTCTCCACGGGGATGTGATTGGAATGGGGAAGTCTTACCTTGCTTACGGTTTATATACTTATGATACTTTATTTTGCCCTTACCTCTAAATCATAACAATGTGCTAAAGGCCCTTGTAGATCATGACTTCTTTTGCTTGTTAATTATTAATCACCAATACCTTAGTGAAAGAAGAAAAGTTGATGTTCCCAGACACCTCTTCCAAACCCACAACCGCCACTTCCTTGCCACCTTTTTTGGGGGGGAAGGACATCACTGCCTCTGGTGCTAGTGGGCGCTACTCAGCGCTACTCCAGAGAGCTGGGATTTGAACCGTCAAGCCCACGGGCTGTAGTCCTGCACTCAACCACTTACGCCAGTGGGGCTCAGTCCCTTGCCACCTTTTTTTTAACATTTTTTTTTCAGGCGTAGGCTGGGCCTCAAGCTATTCAGCCTCTTACATGATTTTTCACAATTTCTATACTTTCTCTATGAATTGACTGCAATCTACTCACCTCCTTTTCAAATGACTTTGGAAACTTCTGAAGTTGACAGCTTTACATAGAATGATTTTATATTACTGCCTGAGGGCATAACACTTTAAATCATATCCACCACCATTACTAAGGCAGCTTTCAACTTTCTGTCTAGAGTTCAGCAAAATCCTATGTGAAAAATGAGCTTTTAATTCATCAATCCTTTTAGAAAAAATATTATTGACGGTAGTATCTATCTACTAAAATGTCTTCTACATTACATTTTAGGTACAAATTAAGAAAAAAATAACAGTTCAAATTATTTTAGGCTCTTAAATTTAATTGAGTGTATCTGATAGCTTTTTTTTATGAAGTTACTTTAAAGTGTAGGCTATTATTTCCCACTGAGCTCAATCTACCTTGGATCTATTTTGATACAATATTTTGCAGATAACCTGTTGTTCTGCAACTCACTAAAAGCCACAACATTGGGGCCTGATCATAGCCACAGAAACATTTCACAACATTTCATGCCCAAGAGAAGTCTTTCCGAATGAAAATCAGACTTGCAAGTAAGCTTCAGAATGTAAACTTGATCATTTGTATCTTCCATATTGCTGTGTATAATAACAACTCTGTATCATAACAATGCCTTGAAAAAACCTTTAGAAAATGGTATCTTTCCTTGTCCTCACTGCAGACGGCAGGCAATCTGGGAAATTGTTTTCTGTATCAGGCAGCATTTTGGCATGCTTAAATTGTCACTTACCAATGTCAAAAATGCCTACAAGCATTCCATAAATATTAAGTAGCTAAAAAAATCCCCAAGATGAGAACTACTAGCATTTTAATAAAAGTTTCAAAATCATTTGAGTTCAGTTTTCTAAATCTTGCTCAGATCACAATTCTCAAACTTACTCCTTTTTCTACCCATGGAATCCCAATACAATTCCCATCCAATTGATCCCAACTCTCAATTGGCCCTTATGTTTCTCCTTTGGAACAACTGATAGCCTTGAACCTCCAACCTTGTGGTTAGTAGCATGCTTCCCCAACCTTACACGAGAGCTCTTTCACATTCTGTGAGCTCTCCTTCTTCTCTTTTCCCAGGAGGCTACTGCCTTCCATTTAATTCTGTCTCATATCAACTTGACAGACAGAGTAAAACTGCCATATAACGTTTCCAAGACTGTGTTATTAACCTCAAGGTCTGTGGTTAAATCTATAGATCAGGGTTGGGGAATATCTGGCCTGTGGGATGCACCAGACTTGGGAAATAACCACTACCATCCTATGCCTCACCAAAGAGAGACAGTACCTGCCATCACATTAAGGATGAATTAATTTGATGATGGTCCAAATATAGCAGGCTATTTTTTGGAAATCATTTTATCTGGGGCTTGTACAACTCTTATCATACTCCACACATGCATCCACTGTGTCAAGAACATTTGTACATGTCTTACCATAATTAATTTCCCAACATTTTTTTTCTACTTTCAGGCTACTTTTAAAGTTGAAAATTTTGTATGGCTCGAGAATGATCATAAAAATATCCACATGGACTCTGGGTAGAAAAAAAAATTTTCGCCCCTGAACCAGATGTTCCTTGGGAGAAAGATGCATTGGTCTGCTCTCCTGAAGAATGAGAGGATATTGGAAACTCTAGAAGTCATCTGTGAGTAGGAATCAACTCAATGCCAGTGATTTGGTGATGAGGTTTATGGAGCATCTTTCTCTTGTGGAGTCGCTGGTGAGTTTCCACCACTGGCCTTTTGGTTGGCAGGGGAATGCTTCACTGATGGGCCACTAGTGTTCCTCACCCGCCCACCCCCCACCCCACCCCAGCACAAGAGATTGGCTCCACGTGAGTCAGAATGGAGCACTTGAAATCATAGGTTTGGATGGAAATGATCCCAATTTACTCTTGACTATTTTATAACAGGAGGATAAAAGGTGAGTGGGGAGGAGGAGTGGGGTGGCGGGGGTGGGAGGGGAGGGACACTTAACTCAGTGTTGACTACTTCCATAAAGTATATTGATTCAGAAGGAAAAAAGCCAGGTCACAAAGCAAGAAGACTGAATTATAATCAGCAAACACAAAGAGATAGACAATGAGTCTCAATTGGTTTTCCATTTCCTGATTTCATTATCTGCCCGAGGTCTGGATGCCTATTTCCCTTCAGTGTAATAAGATACTTCCATCACTTTATAACTTAAAAACATTCTAACTAAACCTATTTGGAGTTGGTTACTGAGACTTCAGACCAAAAAAAAAAAAAACTGACTACACAGCATATGACATTCTCATGCCAACCAGACTACATTTTCAGAAAGCACCCCACAACCATGGGAAAAAAAGTCATGTTCCTTGTTCTTATGGCATATTCTGGAAAAACCTACATGAGAAAACCAGATGAAAAGTGAACACTGGAAACACTCAACTGACGTGTAATTTTAACATGACTGATTTTTTTTTCATGAGTATGCATAGTTACTTTTCTGGGGAGACTCAGGGAAAAGTGACAATTGTCTCAACAGACCTTCAAGAATGTGTCAACAGACCTTCAATCATCTTCCATAAGTGTTACAGCACAGTCCCCTCTGCCCTAAGAAGAGGCAAATTCAAGCTGAAACAAATGGCAGCCCGGACACTTGGCATAACAGACTGTGAATGAGTGTCTTAAAGACACTCCTGATAGGCCTTTAGATAGAAAGCCCTACAGAAAGCCCTAACCCTATTAAACTATAGCTGACCTAGAATTTAATCTCTGCTAATAAAGGCATCTTATAAAAAAAATGAGGAGGTGATACCAAGGGCTCAAGTAGAAAGCACAGATTTTGAGAATGATGAGGGCAACAAATGTACAAATGTGCTTGACACGATGGATGGATGGATTGTGATGAGTCATATGAGCCCCCAATAAAATGATTTTTTTAAAAAAAGATCTAACATTCATTCTGATAGGATGGCATATTCTGTCAGAGATGCTATTCGTTGCTGGGGCACAATCTTGACATCGAGTGTGGAGCACTCTAGGAGGAGAATGGTAAAAAAGAGAGAAGGAAAGAGGGGGAATTGAACAGGGAATATTTGAATAACAGTTCCTTGCCACAGGTACAACAAACCATCTCTCCTCATACAACTGCCTTGTGTTTTTAATAAGATAGTTTTAAAGGGGATATTGTGGCATCTTATCAACTGGGATTGGAAGATCTATTTCACAGTTTATTTTTTTAACAAAAGAATGCTTTTCCCAATCAATTTAATGAAACACACACACATCTAATACCCCCTAGTCCACTGGCTCCTTGAATGTAATTACTAACCCAATAGCCACACAGAAAGAGAATTATTTAAGGCGCAGCTCTCACAGCAATTAGGCAATTGCTTGTAACTTGGTGCTTTCCAAAGTCAAAACACACAATCCCATTTCATTAAGTGTATCGTCTGCACAAACATTTACATGGCTGCCAAGTAGCTAGGTCCTACTCTGGCGAAGTCAATGAGCAATTCATTCAGTCATCAGGGACTTCTAGATGAGAGGACATAAAAATCGATGCTGATTTATGAAGCCGTTTGTGTAAGAACACTATCCCTGGATTTAAAAAAAAATCTACATAAAGATTCTAGGAGATCAAGTTAGATAAAATAATCAAAACAAATAGAATCATTTACCTAAGGTTTAAATGATAAAGAACACAATCTTTTGGAAGGCATTAGAGATCTATCAAGGCAATGGGGACTTCACAGTACAACATTTACAAGTGAGAAGAGGGGAAGCTTACAGGGACAAGTCTGGTGTTTGGTGCTGCTTTGACCTAAGGAGCACTTGCTGCTCATTAGGCAGCCACTGAGCAGCTGACAAAATGAGCAGAGATTCTCACAGTGTCACCAGACTGAGATAGAAGTCAGCATTCAGGGCCTACGGAGGAGGAAGGACACTGATAAACAAAATGGGCTTTCAGCTGGGAGGCAAGCAAGGCTGCTCCCCACCAAAGAGGCCAACAGGAAATGACCCAGTCTTTGTAAAGACTGAAAAGCAATTTTACATGAGCTCAATTCTAGACTGAATTGAGACTATCCGCCTATAGCTCTCCTGCCTGTCAAAACTAGAATGAAAGCCCTCTGGAGGAAGATAATGTCAACAAGAGTCACAAGGTTCTCCATTTTTCATCAATAATATTTAGCATTTACTAACAGATTTCCAGGTCTATCAATATGCTAGCAACTGAATGAAGATGAAAAAGAGAAGACAATAGTAAACAAAATACAGCAAATCCAGATAGTACGGTTATGATGCTGACTTTAAAATAAAATCCAGCTGCTTTGGTTAAAGAACTAGAGGGCAAGGCAGAACATTTCAGATGATTAACAATATCTATCTTTAAAAGGTGAGAAATCTAGGACCTACCCAAACATAATTTTAAGCACAAATGATTAGTAGTCAAAACAATTTTGAAAAATAAAGACAATGTTGAAAAATTTACACTCTTGATAATAATAATATTCTAGGAATCTACAGCAAACAATGCTGGGTGGCTCTGGCACAAATTTAGGCACCAAGACTATGGAAGCAAATATGGGCAAATGGTTAATATGGGACAAAAGTGCCGTTGTAGAAACAAAGAGGAGAAAAATGATCTTCTTACTTAGAATGCTGAAGAGTCGTGACTTTGGGGCTGGGGTGGGGGGAGGAGGGAATGACTGTGATCCTTGCCCCATACTATGCACCGTACTAAAATTTTGAATGACCTAACATGAAAGGTAAAATAACCAATATCCTAGAAGAAAACTTGCTAGTATCTTTATGACCTACTTTTCATTTGTTTGTTTTACATGGGAAACACAGAGAAGCAACTATGAAGGTAACAGTTGACATACTAGACTACATCACAATGATGAACTTCACGTCCATGAAGTTAATACAGGGAATAAAGGGAAATAAATTGTAGAGCAGGAGAGATTATCACAATCCTTACTGTCCTCCGAAGACCAGCGCTCATGATATGCGGAGAACTGCCAATCAGTAAGACTACGTAAAGAAGACATATACATTAGAAGGGAATTATTATACAACAAAAACAACAAAGCCCCCTCAAAACAATAAAAATAAAAACTTCACAATCATAGATGCCAAAAGGATAAAAAATTATAAAAGCGTGCTTAATAACTCATCAGGTATCTGGAAAATTAGCTCTAGCACATAGTTCCCAAAATGACGAAATAATAATGAATTTTAAAACACCCCATACTCAATTTGGGAAAGAATATGAAGCAACTAAAGCTCTTATAAATGGAAAGTATAATCATTTCAGATACTAGAAGCATTTATGATAGCTGAAACAGCTATCATAAATTATTGATGTAATAATTTCAGTTATAGGCATGTGTTGAAGAGAATACAAGGAGCCCCAGTTGTGCAGTGTTTTATGCATTGGGCTACTCAGAAAGTCATCTGTTCAAAGGCACCTTCTCTGAGGGATATAGAGGAAGTTTTCTGTTCCTGCAAAGAATCACAGGCTCAGACATCCAAAAGGACAGTTCTACTTTGTGCTCCAGGGACACGATGAGTCGAAATGGACATAACAGCAGTGGGTTTGGGTTTGGTATTGTAAAGAAATGCATTGTGATGTACATGATTATACCCAGAAGCATTACTCATAAAGATCACAATCTGGACTAAGCCCAAATGTGCATAAACAGAATATACAGATTAATAATGGTATGTTTAATTGATATTATGATCAAAAAATTGCTGCGATGACTTAAGGGAACATAAATTTATTATCTGCCAGTTCTGTTCCTAATTTATTACTCAGCATATATTTACAGTTCACTCATTTGAAACTTGACCTTGCAAATTGGACTTCATTTCTCTTTATGACCGAGTAATATACCATTGCACAGATATACCATATTTTGTTTATGCATTCATCTGTTGAGAGGCATCTGGGCTCTTTCTCCTTATGAGTAATGTTGCAATGAACTTTGGAGTACACATATCTATTTGAGTCTCAGTGGTCACTTCTTTTGGGTATATGCACAGGGAAAAATTGTCGATTACTATGGTAACATTATATTTAACTCTTTGAAGATCACTACATTGTTGACTTCACCATTTTAGAATCCCCATTAGCTATGGATGAGGGTTCCAATTTCTTCACATTGTCAACCACAGTTACTATTATATCATTGTAGGGGTGAGGTGGTACATCATGATGTGTGTATGTACATGTTTGCTTTAACTTTTTATTATGAATCGGTTGAAGGCTTAGAAGATAGATAGACTTTCCATTTAACAATACAGACAAATTTTGTTTCATGTAGTTGACTGCAGTTCCTAAAATGTAATATCATTTATTCTACTTCATCCCTGTTTCCTGTTTTCATTTCTCCTTTCCGAATTCTTCTGAATGTCATCATTTGGAAAATGCAACCATTTTGATCTCAAATGGTTAACTAGTCTCACGCAGTGTTGATATACATTTCTCTGATAATATGAATAGTCATTTAAGCTGGATTATATATGAAGAAATCAGCATCTGGAGGGGAGGACGGCTTATTGACAACCTGAGCTATTCAGATTATAGTCTTGCTTGGTGAAGTTGAGGAAAGCTTGAAACAATTGCTGATGACGATGAAGGATTTCAACCTTCAACATGGATTATAACTTAACATGATGAGGACTCAAGTCCTCACAACTCGATCCGTCTGTAAGATCATGAGAAATGGGGCAAAAATTGAAGTTGTTGAAGATTTTGTCTTGCTTGGATCCATAATCAATGCTCAGGGACCAAAAACCAAAACCAAAAAATAAACCCAAACTCCCTGCCATAGGGTCAAGGCTGACTCACAGTGACTCCTGGGGGTTTCCAAGCAGTGAAAATATACAAAGACCTTGCATTTTAAAAATCTGCTATGCAAGATCTCTGTTAAGCGATGGAAAGCAAAGAGATTTCTTTGAGGACTAAGGTGCGCCTGACCCAAGCCATGGAATTTTCAGTCACTTCACACACATGTGAACAAGACCTAAGAAAGACCGATATGTTTGAATTGTGGTGCTGATGAAGAGTATTGAAAGTACCATGGACCGGACCACTAAAAGACAAACAAATCTGTCCTGGAAGAAACACTGCCAGGGTTCCTTAGAGGCAGGGATGACAAGATTTTGTCATACACAGGAGAGAACAGTCCCTGGAGAAGAGTATCATGCTTGGTAAAGTGGAGGGGCAGCGACAAAGAAGGCTCTCAATGCCATGGATTGACCTAGTGGCTGCCTAAGAATCTGGTGAGGCGGGTGCAGGATGGGGCAGTGCTTCCTTCTTTTGTGCATGAGAGAGCATTTATTGTTAGATATTTTCCACCGAGCACCACCCCGGTTAGATCCAGGAAGCTTGGGTATGTCAACCTTTCATTTTATTTGACTCTAAGTATTTTCTTTATTCTCTCTTGATTTCGTTCCTGATGCATTGCTCATTTAATTATGTTTTGCTTTACATCTATTTTGCAAATGCAATGTTAAGCAACATATGCCAGGCACTAAATAATAGTGAATAGATCTATGTATATAAAATTCAAAGTTGGACAAAACTATATGTGAAGTATGAACTTATGAACAAGCAATAAAGGTATTTCCACTGCAGCCTGACTGTTATATAAGGAAAGAAAGAGAAATTGCCAACAGACAGGAGAGGTCATGGCACAGGAGCTCCTGATAAACTGCAAAGACAGAGGTTATAAGAATATTTCACATTATAGTGATATATTATGGTGCAGGCTCACATTTGATGTAGTTTTTACATTGTCTTCCTTCAAAACAACAAAGAATGATTCTGCTCATTAAAGATTAGCTCCACACTTATAGGCACTGGCAATAAGTTGTGAATTAAAGAGATGCTTACCCCAGATTTACTGTCCAGTAGTAAACAGATATGGAATAAAGTAAGTTACTATGCAATAAACCATAAACACTCGGTGTGTGGTGGTAGATGGTGTGTATGTGTGTGTAAAAATTCTTATGGGAGGGGCAGAATGGAAAAAGGGAAATTTCCATTGCGAACTGACAGATGAACAGGAATTAGCCGAGCAAAGAGAAAGAGGTTTAACATGAGAGGAAGCTCAGTATGGCTAAAAGAGCATATTGTGACCAGGCTGAAGTATGTCACGAGGAAGCTTTAGAGGCCAGCACAGAGTAAATCAAGCCCAGCTATGAGGACAATTTTTATATCTTGAATTCTGTTCCCTAAAATTATGTGTGTTGTAAGTCCTAACCTCTACGCCTGTGGTTATAATTACACATGAGAATGAGTTCTCTTTGTTATGTTAATGTGGTAGGACTGGTATAGGTGAGTTTGGGACAAACTCTTGTGATAGATAAGAGACTAGACAAGCAATCTCAGACGCAGAGATCAGGAAAAGAGATGTCATGTCCCAGGAAGCTCACTCAGGAGAAACTCAGACAAGACAAGGACCTGTCTACCAAGTCAACAGAGAGAGGAATAGTTCCTATAGCGTTTCACCCGGAATTCAGTCTTCAAGTCTCCTAATTAATGAGAAAATACATTCGTGTTTGTGAAAGCCTTCTACTTGTGTTAAAGCCCCGTCCTTATGGACTTGCTATCATAGCACCATGAAATAATGAAGATAACAAGATTACATTCTCTGTGTTTGAGCCAATGTGCAATGGTAACCTACAGAGGATTTTGTCAGCCACCTTTAATAACAAGCATATATTACTTAGTTCACTCATATAAGAAAAGGCCAGGGACGATCACTTGTCCCACTGTGACTTGAAACACGTCAAATATCAGGTCACATTGGAATCAAATATCTTAAAGAGTCAAATATTCACAAAGCACCCAGAAGATTATTGGTAGAAAGTCAACCACCAAAACCCAGATAGGATCTGCTATTCTACTGCACCATACTCTTGTCTAAATGTATTTTCTTTCTAATATTTATTCACTGTGAAAAGTTCTGACATAAATTTCTTTTATGTATCATGGACCATTTACTGTAAGTAGAAGGTAGCAACAAATTACAAAATCAATGGTGCAGATCTTTCAGGGTAGTAAAGCCCTTCAGACACTGCACATTCATATTCAGAAGGACAACACATGGCTCTAGGATGGCATGTACAAGTCTTAACGAACAGTCAACAGCTGACATTTGCCCATCAATAATCATCAGATTAGCTTGTTGTAAACACACTCATAGTCCTTCCTTAATCTTCAGGACTAGTGAGCCCTATCTTTCCATTGGTGTCTACAGTCATAAGTTCTGGAAACCTGGGTGGTGGTGGCTCAGATTTACCCAGAAGGGTTTTGGAAGAAAGCCCTAGCAATCTACTTTTGAAAATATTGAAAACCCTATAGCACTCTGGCCTACTGTGATAGGCATGCTTCTTCCACATGCCTTCAAGTGAGTTCTGACTCTTAGACACAACAGAACAAAACACTGTCTGGTATGGCACTACCCACCCTACTGCTGCCTGTTTGACCCCTTTGTTGCAGTGTCAAACCTTCTTGCTGAAGATCTTTTTCCCTGAATTCCTTTCAAACATAATGTTCTTCTCCTGGATTTTGCCTCAACTGATAATGTCCAAAGTATAGAAGATCATTTCTCACTCCTAAGGAGCCCCCTGGCTGCTCCTCTAACTCAGATTTGTCCATTTCTCTGGAAGCCCATGGAATATTCAGTATTCTTCATCAATGCCATCATTCAAAGGCATCCATTATCACCCAGTGTTTCATATTCATTTTCCAAATCTCAACTACATAAAATGCATTAAAAAAATGACTTGGTTCAGGAGCACGGTAGTCTGAACAGTGATCTGGACTGGCCTGCAATGTTTCTTAATATCCAATTTCTCTTTTATATGAAGACACATGAGTGTCTCTGGATTTGTTTCTCTAGTCAACTCAGACTAACACAGGTGTTCTGATTTTCTGATTGCAGATCCTTTCATATTTCATCATCGTACTTTGTCTTTACAAACCACCCTTCGATTCAGCCTTTCACTTGTTTATGTTTTCCCATTTGCATGACCTACTCTACTTTTAAGAGCAAGTATTAGAGTTTCTTATGTAGAATTCATTTAATCTTCCCTTTCATTCTCATCTCTTAAATAGACCTTTGCTCTGTTCATATATGTCTTATGTGCCATCCCATAATTCATTTATTCTTCAGTCATTAGTGTTCAGTGTGTCTTTTATTTACATCTATTCTTTTATTTACTTTTTATTTTATTTTTGTTAAATCTATTCTTGATGTGGTTTCTTAATTTGGGTGGAAGATAGGACACTGAAACGGATATGACGGCATCTTTGATTTTCAGCATATTTCTATCCCCAAAGCCATTTTTTCCCAACTAGACATTTTGAATGTTTCCCTTTTGAATTTCACTCACCAGTAAATATCAACTGCATCTTGATCAATTTCAGACTTAAGAAGTTTGGAAAACTCTTAAATTTCCTCATCTTTGATACCTGTGCTTGATTACTATGGAATAATAGTCACAGTTGCTGGTCACTCTTATAGCGATGTGGATATTATCCTATCATGAGCAACATCATGCTTCAGGGCAGATCCTAAAGAGTTTTTTGTTGATTAATCTGACACAATTCCTCTTTAATTTGTTCTTGGCAGAGAGGACCATCTGATTGTCAGATTAAAGATGGCCGATATCAGGCCATTTCAGTTCATCAGTGCCTAGATTACCCGTCTTCCAGTGCTCCACTTTATTTTTGACAACTTATTTGCCTTGATTCATACTGTGAACATCCCATGTTCTAATTACTAATCGTTGTTTGCAGCTGTTTCTTGTCATTTTAAGTTGTGGCACACCAGCAGACAAAGGTCCTGAGAGCTTTAGTATTTCCACATCAGTAAAGTCTACAATACTTTCAGAAGACAGCTCTTCCCTGGTCCTGCAGTGAGTGGCTCATCTTTTAGCTCTAAATCAGACATTGTTCCACTGTGCTCCATAAGGTTACTCTGAACTCTTTTTCCCCTCAGAAATAAATCACCAGTCCATCTTACTCTGGAAGTTCTGCTGAAACAGACGCATCATGGGTGCATCTGTTGGTAATTGAATCCCTGTGGTATAGCTTCTGGCACCGCAGCATTGCAAGCCAGCACAGTGTAACAAATTAACAGGGAGTAAGTGGCAAGCATGCAGGCATCGGAAATTTGAATAGGCTGAAAGCAACCAGCTTCCTTGCATTTTGCTTCCATAAAGGTGTTAAAACCACAGGCAAGATACCAAGGAAGCCTCTTTGTTTAGTGGATCTCCAGACCTGACTAGATGAGTCCTGGGGGTGCAGTGGGTTACATGTTGGGATAATAGTCAAAGTCAGCAGTTCAAATCCAACAGCTGCTCTTCAGAGTAAAGAAGAGGTTTTCCGCATCCCTCATCAGGAAAAGATGGAGCCTCCGATTCTCCATAAAGATGCGTAGCCTTGGCAACCCACAGGCACAGTTTTATCCTGTTCTGTAGAGGTAGCAATGATTGGGAAGGGACTTAGTGGCAGAGGGTTTGGCTTTGGATCAAACCTGATACAACCTGTGGCCATGCCTCCTAGGAACCGACAGTGTGTTTGGTGTGTAATCACTCACCCCTCTTTTAAAAAAAACACCCCTCTTTAAAAAAAAATTCTCTCTCTTTCTCATGCACATATGTACACACACACACACACACACAAATATAGGGTTCAGATGGCGTTCATCTGGCTTTCAAGTGAATCATCTCCCTTCCGAAATAGCAGTGAGCATGTCATCAACTGTAATACAACATTTCCAAATTCTAAATCTCAGGAACTACGGATCCAAGAGTTTTTTTTTAAGGGTCATGCACCCCAAATCCGGAGAGAAATTCAATCATTTGTATAGGGAAGGGTTTGCTTGCAGATGAGAAAATAAGCAAGTTTTCAACGGAAGGTGCCAATGATTTAAATAATACCACCTTCGGCACGGGTAAACAGTGCAGGACAAGTGGCAGGAGAAAAGGAGAAAGACACAGGCATGGATTTGAAAGGACTTGAGAGGACATCAGAATCGGGGAGAGTGAGAAGTGAACTCTGGCTCAAAGACAGTGAGAAGCTTGAGTGGACTGGAGAAGAACCAATCAGAGAAGCCCAGATGTCTGCAGCTTGGGGCTGGTGACAAACAGTACCAGCAGATGTGACAAGGTTTGTGTTCAAAGTGATGGCTGTGTCATTAACAAAAAAGAAAAATGTAGATTTGTTTAAGGCAATGATTTACATGGCACATCTTAAAAGAAATTCTACCTGGATGGGAAAAAAAAACCAATTTGCACCTCAACTGACAAAAATCCTATTATATGGAAATAATATGTATCAGCAACAAGCCAGATGAACCGAAATACCTGATTTTTTTGCTTAAACTTTATTAGTCCCATTTAAATCTTTATCTTTGAGTACTCCAGTTAAAAATTCAAGGGCACCTTTATGAAATTTACAGGAAATTTTCTTCTCAATAAATATAAGTGTATTGTAAGAATAACCATAGTTTGCAATATATTCAGATATGAGGTGGATATTTCGACCAAGAGATAAGGCAAGAAAGTTAAAAAGGAAATCTGTCTCCTCTGGATGTTATGTATATCCAAATCTATGGAAAGTCTAAGAGGACACAAACCCAGTGATGATCATGTTGGAACTTTGGAACTATAAGGAAAAATCAAGATAATTATTCTACTTATCTGAAGAAAAAATGCCAGAAGGTAATTACTGTTTCCATCTATAGCAAGTCAAAGATTTTAGGACATAAAGAAATCATAATGATCTAATCCTTTAGACAGAAGGAAAAGAAAGAAATTCCCATCTATGCTCATATATAAGCCAAGTTTTTTGGCAGATTTTTTATGCAGTTTTTGTGGTAAAATTAGGTATCATGGTAGCTATTCAGGTCAACTTGTACTCGAGTATATATGGTAATTGTTATTATATGGAAGATGTACTTGAAATAGCTCCCTGTATTTCTCAATCTGATATTACAGAATCAGTGTGAGAATGCCCTGACTGTGCATACTAAAATGCAGATGACTAAACCCTCACGTACCTTCTTACCTGGACTCTCTGAGATCAGGCCTGAGAGAATTCATTTTTTTCAGTTTCAAAAACCCAAACCCACTGCCATTGCGGCGATGCCAACTCATAGATGGGGACCCTATAGGACAAACTGGAACTGCCCCTGAGGTTTAGGTGCGTGCCTCTCTTCACAGGAGTCAAAAGCACCATCTTTCTCCCAGGGAGCGGCTGCCGGTGTTGAACTGCGGACTTCACAGGTATGCCCAACCATAACCACTATGCCACCAGGGTTCCACTCCTCTGCTGGCTTTTGAAACAGCAGATCCTCTGACAGCTGGAATTGATAGAAGGCGGAAACCTTCCGGAGGAGGAAAAAAAGTATTTCCCCTTAAAATGAGTGAGTGAAACATGGTAAAACTGTACCCCTCAAAAATGGAAAACTTTAAAGACCCAGCGAAACAAGCCAGTCCTGTGAGGTTCTGGTGACCACAGGCTTGAAGGTTCCTACATCTTTGAACATTTGAGGATCACTCTTACCAAAGGATGTCTTATCACATATATGCATGTGGGTTGGTTTAGCTAACACACCGAAAACTGGCTTCCGAATGGGAGTTCATGGTGGCCACAGCCATGACCATTACTGTGAGAGTGACTGAAGGCCACAGCATCTTCCCACCAATGTCTGTGATTCCACACGCCTTTGCCAGAAGCAGCTATCTCTGTGCTGGTCATTTTCCCTTTATGTTGCTTCTGCTCATTCATTCCAGGCTTTCCCATGTGCCCCCAGAGGCTGACCTCTGACCCTTACACATCCTTGCAGTTGGGTTGGGTTTAGGAGGCTTTGAGTTAAACTTAGGGCCAAGGAGGCACTGGCAGGAGGTAGTTGGAGAGAAGTTAAGGAGGTTAAGGAGGGGTTAAGGAATGATACCCCAGCCTCCAGGGGTCCTCGAACTATGACCCACAGGCCACATGTGGCCTGCAGAAGACATTTATCTGGTGTTTTTGCCAAGCTGCCTGTCCTGCTTAGCAGTTGAATTATCCAGGGCCCACAGTGAATTTGTTCAGTTTTTTTTTTAATATAGTCTGACTCTCCAACAATCTGAAGGACAGTGAACTGGCTCCTTGTTTAAAAAGTTTGAGGATCCCTGCGTCTACACCCTCTGACCCTACATTTCAGTCTCTGCTCCACTTCCCGTCATGGGTCATGTCTCCTAGACGTCACCTCTTTCTGAAAATTAGGCAAGCTATTTCTACCCTTTAAGCATTCAGGCTTACTCTGGGGCTTCCAGATTAAGATGTTCTAGAAGAAAGGACTGGATACCTACTCTCCACAATCAGTCAATGGAAACTGTGTACCCCTTAATGGTTCAGTTTGCAACCTCTGGTGGGATGGGGATTTTGCACAAGCTGCATTTGTCATGCCAGCAATGGTACAATTATAGCATTTCACAGAATAATTACAAATTTGAAAATTCTCCAGGCTAAGTCACTAAACTTTAATTGCTGTAGGAACTATTATCTAATGAGTTTGTGGGTTTTAACCTCATAAGGCTTTCTCTTTCCTTTACTGGTGCTTCCTTCCAGTTCATAGGAAAGGAAAAGTTGTATTTGAATGATTATTGTTGCTTCAGGAGATTGTTGAAAAGAATCAGAGGGGACAATGGCATCCATGGCATGGTCCTCTATCCAGTTTGACTTATATCTAAAGCACAAATCTACATTCTCTGCAACATTTTCCAATTACAGGAAAATAGAGGTTTATGATGGCAAGTTATTCAAATGCAAAATTCTAGTCTATTGGCAAGTCATAGATGGAATTGGAAATATGCCCATGGAGAAACAGAATTCTGGCTGGCAATCTTAGCACACGGTGCCAAAACTCTGCCCCCGAACTGGCCTCAACTAACTATAATGTTAATATGCACACGTTTCATAACATAGCAGCTCTCACCAAGGGCACTTTCTCTCTTACCTTAGCAAAGGCAACCTGTGCACCAATTACAATGTTAATATTTGATGCCTGCCGCCGTGTCTTGCATATTTCAAACAAAACCCTATTTAGAAACAGAAACTTCGTGAATGGTACATATCAGTCAAGAAAAAATACAGCAACAATATCTTCAAGGAACAATGAAATCTGTTGCTGCTGGTAAACACTGCTCATCTGGATGTGATGGCGAACGTGAGTGGAGCCTTTCCATTCTGACAGGACAAAAGGTGTTCTATTTTCCACCAATGCCTTTAGGCCAGTATGAACAAGCAAGGTCATTTCTTTTAGAAGGTTAGCTCATTTTCCACTGCGGACACCTCAGCCCCCCCACCACCAATGTTGTGAGGCATTATAATATATTATAAGCAAAGGTCCCAAGTGACTTATGGCCCTAAATATTAGCACTAGTCTGTCATGACTGTGTCTGCTTACTATAATGGCAACCATGCTAAAATTCAAAACCAGACCTTCAGGATATTTTGTTATTATCAAATGTTTTTGTTAGCTGTCATGGAACCAATTCCTCATGGCCACTTTGTGGATAACAAAAGGAAGTCCTCCTGTGCCAGGGCCATCTTCCTGATTATTGGCATGGGTGGAGCCATTGTTGTGGCCACTGTGTGTGCTGCGCACCAACCTAGCGGGCTCGTCCTCCAGCGCGGTGTCAGACAATATCTTGATGTCATTCATAAGGTTTACATTGAAAAATACTCTGAAATACACTGCCAGGGTTTTTCCCGCTCTAGTCCGCTAGATGGAAACCTGTCCACCACAGGTGGTGGGCATGATATTCGAAATAATGGTGCCAATGCTTCCAGCATCCTAACAACATAGAAGGCACTACAGAAGGGCACACTGACACATGAGTGGTGAACTTAAAACTAACAGTCCTTAGCCATGTTTCAGATCAGGTAAGGAGCAGGTAGATAATTGTGAATAATAGTTCAGCTACTCATTTCTCAAGAGTGCTTTTTAAACAAAAACAACTTCCTTTAGAGAACCCCTTTATTTTATTTATTTATTTTTGACATCACTGTCCTCTGGTGGGAGTGGGAGGCCCATCCTTGCTCCTGGAGGGCTGCTGCTGGATTTGAACCGCTAAGCCAGTGAGCCGCAGTCCCACACTCAACCACTACACCACCAGGGCTTAGCTGAGAACCCCTTTATTAACAGTTGTGGTCGCACCATGGGTCAGCGGTTTAAAATTTCCTTCAGAGGTTTTCTACTCCATGAAACAGAAACCCACAGGGACGGTTCTACTGTTTTCTAGGATATCTCTGAGTTGAAATTGGCTGAATAACAGTGAGTTACTATCACCCCATTTTTCCTACCAAGGGAAATTGGGGAGTTGGGTGGGTGAAGAGACTAAGGTTGATGGATAGGTCTGTGCAATCCAGTTCAAGGAGTGGACAGAGGGCAGGCATGGGTCTCAGGTCTCTGCTGCAACTGCACAGAAGAGAGTTTAAAGGAATGGGGGCGGGAGATGAGTGGAATGGCATTGATTTCTTAGGATGTCTAGCAAACACCTTGGAAACTGTGCTCCGTCATTATACTTCCATAAACACATCTTCTTCTTGCCTTGTTCCAAGTTTGACAATTCCTGCCCGCCACCTCATCTCCACCTAGCTATATTCATCTTCTTTTCTGCACAATTCCAACATCCTGACCCAAGCCTGCTCACTCCATCCTTGCCTTCTCTTTCCTCTTATTTGTGTTAGGACGTCCTCAGCACCTTCCTGTGGTACATGTCTTTTCATTTCGCTTTCTGTCTTCTCTACCTCTTGGATGCTAGTTCAGGACAGCATAGCCTTATGGTCCACGTTTGTGGATCCACAGAACTTACTGAGTTTTTTTTTCCTTATTTGGGATACACTATTTGATTCCGAGAGGGAAAACTTAACAACTCTGTAATTGACTCAGGCATATGGAAATTGGCCTCCAGGCTTTGTTTGCTAAAAGAGCAATGCAGTAAATGCTTTCATTTTTCATCTGTAAATCATGGATAATACATCCCTGCAACACGGTGGCTTAAAGATAATTTATTTTTAGAAAGATACTATCAAGGGAGTATCTAGTATCATGCCTCTCACAGAGCAGCGAGGCATTACTATGTTGTATGTGAGGCACCGGTGACTGAGCAGCGGCATTCTCACCTTTCATGCCACAGCTCTCTCAGCTCGCTTCCTATACGCTATTCCTTGTATAGAAACACCGGGGTAGGGAGGGAGGGGGTTACAGCGGAGAGTCGGTGAGCAGTTTAAATTGCCAGCCAAGCTCTCCCAGTGGTAAAAGGATGAAGCTTTCTGCTCCCATAAAGAGTTAGTGTCTCAGAAACCCACAGGGCAAGTTCCACTCTGTCCTACGGGGCCGCTGTGAGTTGGCATTGAGTCAGGGGTACAGAGCGTGGGTCCTTTGCTTACTCTCCGCAGCCACCACACAGCTGTCAGGGGAGGCGGTGCAAGCTGATCACTTGCTTCTGCAAATGAGTTTGTGCGAATGCCGTAGAGGCCACGGGCCTGGTTCACACCTGATCAGGAGGCAGACACAAGAAAGGGATCCTCTTGTGCCTGGGGTCACCTTGAGTTGGAGGTGGATGACCAGCAGCTAACAAAAACAAGGACACTGGTATGAGCTACTTTATGGAAGCCATACCAAGTACCCCTCTGCTGGTGTTGTGGAAGCGAGAGGGAACAGACATTTCTCTAGCTCCAGGCCTGCCCGGCATCATTAGGCTCTCTGCCACAGGAAAGCCCCTCAGCGATGATGGGAGAGAGAGCCCGGAATGAGAACGGAAAGCTTGGAGTGGCCAGAGGGTGGATGGCAAACAAGCCGATCAGAACCTCACAGTCTGACAGGTCCTGGGAAAGGCGCTGCTGTGACTCCAGGGCGTGACTGGGGGTGGGGGGTGGGGGTGGGGGGAGATCCAGATGGAAACTCATTGTCTGCCTCAGGTGATGAGCAGCAGGCCTGTGATTGCCTTAGCCTCAAATTGTCAGCCAGGATGGCCCGCAACCCATAAACCAGATGGACAGCGCCAGGTCAGACACCTAGCATGGTGGCGTCTGCAACAATAACAAACGGTGGGTCTGCGGACAGGAGACGCAAAACCGTCTGAGCTGTTTGTAGCAGACCCTGACCTACATTAGCTGACACGACAGATGACATTTTGCTACAGCCTTTCCTTATTGGAAATAGCCAGGTGCCACGAAGAGTTGGCTTGCCGCATCTAATCTAGCATGGTCCCCTGTACTTTGGGGCAGAGGTGGAGATGGGTGTTGTTTTTCATATCCATCCCTTCATATCTCCGCCTTGATTTGGGGCGCTTACAGCTCCTAACCTCTTTGGCTCAGGTGCTTTAGGTGGCAGATTTGAGACTAAGCAGGGTCAGATGCTTTGGATGAGCCGTTTTGATGCGATGGACCTTCTGTGTATTCATGAATGCATCTTCCCAAGGATATGAAAACACATGTTAGAGTTCAGTTAGAGTGTTAGAGTTCAGTTGCTAGTTCATTGTTTATTAAAGGTGTTTCCAAAGGGAGAGACGGCTGTCCCTCACACTAATGCTCCATCGCTATACACTCTAACCATGCACAAACAACTCCCTACTCTTCAGAGAGTAAGCACGGGCTCACCACCGGCTGGCGGTTCAAATCCATGAGTAGTTACACTGAGGAAAAAGACAAGGCTTCCTGCTCCTGTAAAAACTCCCCATCTCAGAAACCTTTAAGGCAGTTCTACTTTCTGCTGTAGGGTTGGACAAGTCCGAATTGACTTGTGGCAGTAAGTTTGGGTTTTTCATTCAGAAAATAAATGAATTCTTTTTGGGGGAGGGGCATCACTGTCCTCTGCTGGGAACGGGAGGCCCAGCCTTGCTCGTGGAGAGCTGCTGCTGGATTTGAACCACCAAGCCAGTGGGCCGCAGTCCCGCACTCAACCACTACGCCACCGGGGCTCAGCCTGAATTCTTTTATTTCATTGAAGGATAAACGTCAAAGATGGAGGCCTCAGAAAACACGTGTCCTCAGTCCAGCTGGGTCATTTTCTTCAGAGCTGACCAAGAGAAGTTTCATGGCTCAGGCCTCAGGGTTTACACTTGCATTCGACTTACTAGCTCAAAGAATTGCACGTGATTCAATCAGATTGAAACACAGATGGTAAGAATTTTCCTTATTTTTTAGCTTTAGAAGCTGAAGCTCCAAGAGGTGATATGACTTGGCCAAAGTCACAGAGATGTACAGAATAGAATTTACAGTCAGGGGCTCAGGCTCCCAACTACATATTCTTTGACTGCAGGCTAATAACCCAGTGACATAAATATTCTCCACCTAGTGAAATATTCCGCAGAATACTTCAATGAATTACTCTGCATTTAATAATACTTTTCATTGGCTTTCAATGTACTGTACTAAAAAGAGAACATACAGCATAAATAAAAAGTTTAGGATATTTTTTATATCTTCAGAAGTCAACAGCTCACATCAACTTCTGATTTTTATATTTTTGCAATAACAGGAAATAGTTTATGAAATTCAATGAAGAATTTCTTTCATTCAATTAGAGTTTCATTCGATTTAAAAAAAAACCTCTCAACAGAAGTTAAAGTCACATTTTTAATGCTTTCATGGTTTTCTATAATGACTTTATTTTCTTCAGACTTTGGCAGGGAAGCTATTAATTTATGTAAGTCTCTGTTTTAACAAAGTTACTTTGGCTGTAGGACTAATATGAAGCAGAAAATGTTGATGATGCAGGTTAAAAGTATACTGTCTGATTTAGAGCTTGCATGCCGCTCACAACGAAGGCTTATTTTAGAAAATAATTTTAGCTAAATTCTGAGCCAATTAGTGTAAAACATTCTTTAGGACTTAATCTTAAAATGCTAGCTAACTATATCTCACTTCTTTTTTGCATTGAAGCCTCAGACTATTCTGTCAGGGACCACAGCACCTAGGAAAGGAGAGTGGGGAAAGGGTCTCTCTCCTGGAACAATGCACAATTGGAAGAAATAAGGCTGAATATGTAAAATCCCACCAGGGAGGCAAAGAAAACAGTAGCATTGATATTAATCTGAGTGAAAGAAGAAAAACCAGTCTGGGTCTACTCTGTCATTGATAGAAAGCAATGTCTAGATTTAAATTAAAATATTTAAAGGTTCACAACAACAGTTGTCAAGACTAATGTGCATTTGATTAGAAGACCATTTTTTTAGCTAAGTTCCTTCAGTCTCTTCTGAAAGTTGAAGGTTATTCTGAAATACCTATACATTTTAATACAATATTACTCAATTCATAAAAGTAACTTTATTCCTATGGAAGATAATTACAAACTAAAAAGGACGCATTCCTCAATATTTCAACCACACATAAACCTAAGAGATAAAGCTTTGAATTCTGCCCCCCAAAGTAAGATCAGAATCATGCGGATTTCACTAATCTCAATCTTTTTTCAAATAATTTCATGAATACCAAGCATTCTTGGATATATTTCTCTCTGATATTAGGACATTAATAATAGAGACAAGGATACCTGTTTCTAACCCAACACAACTCATTTAATAGAGGTAGAGAGAAGGAAAAAAACAAACAAATAAAATGGAATTTAAAGTGAAATTGCTTACAACAGTAAAATGTTAATGAGCCCAGTTACCATTTTTATGTGCACAGAGATTCTTACTAAAATTATTTATGATTAAATAAACCTACTGCCAGATAACAGAATAGCAAAGAGCATTACTAGAGCATTTTTTTCTCAGTCAGAAAAATCTCACAGTTTTAATATTCAACTTTTAGGGTATAAAATGAACTCTAGTCAATAATCTGTTTTTACAAATTATTTTATTTATGAGTCTATTTTCTGACAGAATACCAAATTTCTCACTTGGCTGGTGTTAATCAAATTCATAATCTCTGCTTATCATCCTCTGATTTAATATGCCCAATTCTACATACACTCACAATAGATACTCTTATCCAAACAGCCAGAGCAACAAGTCCTAAATCCCACGACACTCTTGGTTTTTGCACACACTACTATGAAGGCTGTGCCCAATACAGAGGCTCCACCCATTACAGAGCCTTGGTGGCCACATGTCTCAGCTGTCATCTTTCAAAGGACTGCGATATGTGCCTCTCGATATCGAACAATAAAGGACATTTTTACATAGCTCTGTCTGCCATAGAACTGTCAATCCCTCTGAAGTCATGAATTTCCCTATTCATCATCCTAGCTCACCAGGGTCCACACAATTATTTGTATTTAGTAGGCCCTCAAGCAAATCTCCAGCAGCTGGCTGTCAATCTCTCATTCTGTGGTGTTTTGCATGCCATTCTGCTGAGAGCTACCCTACCAGCGATTCATATATCAGCAAGGTGGTCAGGTTTCAGAGAATATTCCAGACGAAAGTGGACTAAAAAGGCTGGTGATAACCTTCTGAGAGTTAACGAATAAAATTCTATAGGTTGACAGCATGTAAACGCACAGCAACCACAACAAACTTGAACATGGAAATGCTAATGAAGAAGGAAGGGGACCGGGCAAGGCATCTGACAAGGATAACCCCCAGATAATCCAGAGCTTGCACTTTCCAAATCTTCTTTGATTACTAACAAATCAAAAAAAAAATGTCACTGCCATGGAGTCAATGATGACTCATAATGACCACATCAGACACGATAGAGCGGCCCTTGTAAATTTTGGAGACTGTGAATCTTTACAGGAGTAGAAAACTTCAAGGTTCTCCTGCAGAGTGACTGGTGAGGTCAAACTGCTGCCTGGAAGGTAGCAGCCTCAAGTCCAATCCACTACACCACCAGAGCTCCTTTCATAGCAAATACTTTAATGGTTCTGTGATTGATTAGTTTTCTTAACAGCATAATGAAAAGTCAGAGTATCAAATCATTAAATATATTTTATTGTACTGAAATGTTTTGTCAAGCCTATGGCTTGAAGACTCTTCTATGGGCAAACGTTAAGTCTGACAAAGACCCAAAGAAACAGGACAACTCTAGTAACCTCTTGGTAGGACAGCTTAGAAGATCAACGTTAGCATCATAGTCCATCGTTTGATGTGCTCCCCCATATATATGATCACTATGATATGATATATGATATCATATGATATATGATATATGATATGATATATGATATATATATCCCCCATATCCCCCATATATATGATCATATATCAGAATCAACTCAATAGCCATAAGTTTGCTCTGGTTTGGGTAAGGAGCGGAATCGATTTGATGGCAATTGGTTTGGTTAGGCTTTACTGACATGAAGTCAAAACCAATGCTAAAATAGTATCAAAGTTCTCTTGGTAATAAAATCTCAACCTTTGTCTTAGCTTTATGGCATTGAAATGTACTCAAATGTACTCAGTCAGTTCTCAAAGATAAACTAAATGTTTTTTGAACAAACTTATACACAGAAAGATGGGAAGGCACCCTAATGTATCAGACAGCAAGCCCACCTCAGGCCAAAGCCAACATTTTCTCTACATATGAAGCTATCTAGTGAGCAAAAAGCAAGGTTGTTCACAGCACAGGCAGACTGAGTTACAGAGGAAAAACATGTGCAGGACTGCGCCAATTACCTACCTGTGGAAGACGGTGAGCTCAAATGGTTGGGTTTCAAACTTTACAGTTACTTTTTGCCAGTTCAAATGTACTTTAGGAATTCCTAATTTTTGTTTAGTGTTAAAATGGGGGGTGCTTAAAAAAGAACACATTTATGATTCATAAATCACAAATGAATTATGATCCATAAAATAATTTGTAAGTTATGATCCATAAATCCTGGGATGTATCCTAGGTAATCTTTAAAAATCCACATCATAATGTGTCAAAATCCATATCTAACCCTGTGACATAATCATAAGTCCAGTAAACACAACCCAATCACCTGAATTACAGAGTTAGCAGGAAGGTGGCTACTCATTTAGTCTGTTCAACTTCTTTTTTATTCGTTAATTTATTTATTTTAAACACTTCTATTGGGGGCCTCATACAATGCTTATCACAATCCATACAAACTTCCATTTTGTGAAGCACATTTGTACATTTGTTGCCATCATCAGTCTCAAAACACTAGCTTTCTACTTGAGCCCTTGATATCAGCTCCTCATTTTCCCCTTTCTTAAAGAAAAATAAGCTATCTATTGACTATGTTAAACTCAGATTCATCTACTTTTAATTATACAGTGAGGAAATAATTACTTTAAATGTGCATAAAATTTTATGACCATATGAGATAATTATAAATCAACAAGAATGCAATAACCATGTCAGAGCAAATTATTTTTATGACATTCACTTCAGACCAAAAGAATTTCTCCAACTTGAAGTTCATTAGAATGGACCGAAAATATAATATAATACAAACTGTCCATTTTTCAAGTGAGTCAGCAGGTTGTGGAAAAATCCTTTTCAAATATCAGAAGAATTCCCTAAGTTCCAAATCACATGACACCTGCTAACCCTAGAACTTGGCTACCCTAATTTCTAATGCAGTTCTCTGATCACTAACACATTCCTACTATCACGTGCCTAGACGACACAACACAATTCAACATGAGAGTGGTTTTCACATGAGTCAGTGCAGAATTGCCCCAGATGAAAATCAGTTCACTACCACGAAGGTTCCCACCTGTTGCATGTAGAACAATGTCCTTCCAAAGAAGAGCCAGGCCTAATTCCCACAACATGTGAATATGTCACTTACCTAACCAAGGGACTCAAGGCAACAGATGGAGTTAACCAGCTGACAGGAGCAGGGAGATTATTTTGGATTAACAAGGTGGACAGATTGTGAACACCAAGTCCTTTCAATGTAGAAGAGGGAGGCAGAAGAGTCAGGCTGTTTTGCTGGGAGAAAACACTCACTTGGCCATTGCTGTCTTGGACCTGGTCACAAATGATGGAAAATAGGCCGCCTAAAGAAGCTGGAAGAGAGTTTTCCCTCCAGCCTCCCCCAGAGGGAAGTGTCACAAAAACCACAAGGTTAGCTAGGTGAAAACTTCCTCAGACCTACAGAATGATAAGGTAATCAATTTGCAATGCTTTCAACCACCAACTTCACGGTAACTTAAGTAATGAATTCTTATCAGGTTTCCTTGGGACAGTAGACTCTATATGAACCACAACTCTAACCTGGGAAAGAGGGCTACTTGAGAGACATAGTATCTTATGTGCTGGAGAGTTTCCAGGCCCACAAGGCACCTGCTTTCTGTCTCTAGGATTGTGGAAAGGTAGAGATAATAATAGACAGTACTATGATTATCTTTAGAGTCTAATTGGGAGTCTAAAAAAAATGTTACAGATGTGTTCGCGAATCTGGGAACACTGGCATTTTTTCCCCCAAGAAATGAACATTGAAACTGGGAAGAAAAAAACTCCCATAAAACTAAGTCTATCAAAAGTAAGAGCAGACACCAATCTCTAAATGTCTTTGAGGCTATTAGTATCTGATTTTCACTATTATTTTCCTGTTGTCAAAGAGATGTGAGTTAAATTTGGAATATTTTACCAGCTGTTTTTGTAGAACCTAGAAAATTTTCTCCCTGGAGGTTTCAGGTGAAAATAAGTGAGAACTCGACAGATCTTTTCAAGCTGGGCATTAAATAATATAGGCAAAAATCTCCACCATGCTGCAAAATGCAGCTAATTTATAAAAGTAATTAAGGCATCTTAACAATTTTCCATTTCATTAATCACTGAAATGCTTTCTGTCAATGACATTTTTTGTTTGACAACACATAGTCATGTTCTGCCTAATGTCCACTCGGGCAATGTTTGACCACATATAAGTCCATGGTCCATAGCTCGTGATACAGTCCAGAGATTCAAGTCTGAGAACATTATGTAACAAAGCAAGTTTCCCACATATACAGCATGTCCCTCATGTCTTTTATGCAAAGCAATTGTCAGCCACACATATAATGGTACAATACATGTCTACCATACAATATATACATCTAGATAATCATAATAAATACGTATGCAATGGCATATAGCTGTACTACATATATCTGTACTACATAGTAGCAAATTCTATTTTAATGACATGTACTATGTAACAGTGTATGCTTCAACTTATAGTCAGCAATACCTTAGTTCATATTTTGTGTATCTTCTGAGGGTATAGTGTTATCTCTGGGTTCAATTTTCATTCTGAAGTATTACTGTGATGTACATCAAGGCTCCCCAAAGTATCAGAACCAGCGGGAATTACAGAAGCATCAAGAGGCACAGAAGTATCAATTTGGAAGTCAAACAAATGTAGATAAACGTACAAAGTCAGTGAAAGCTATCATTGACGATTTGGACTTATCACACTCATCAGAAACAAATAAAAATTATCCAAGCTATCAAAGGATTGGTCCCATTGGAAACTCCAAGGCTAATGAAAATTAGAGAGTCTTACAAAGGTAAATCAAAAAGTGTTACTGCTAGGGTTCTGGTTCACAAATTCCAAACAAATTGTAGCTCAGTATATCTCTGCAATCAGGGGATTGTTGCAAACAAGTTCTCTCAGTAATACATGTACTTTAATCTCCCAAGGATGCCTTTTAAAAAAATTGGATATTTATGCTGTGAAAAAATTATATTATAGTCAGAGCTGGCATCAAATATTTATCAAAATTCAAGTTGACATCTTGCAAACTCATTAAAGTTTGCTCCACATAAGACAAAGTTTTAGATGGATCAAGCATTTTGAGGGAGGGTGAAAAGGCCATCAACATAAACAAATTAGGAAACTATGGCTGAAGTCCAGCTAGGAGACAATAAGAATCACTAATGATGTGCTACCTACTGAAGTTGGTATCTCACATGGCTTGGCATTTTCAATTTTAAGTGAACATTCTAGCTTCAGCAAGCTTTCAACTCAATTGGTAGTGAAGAGAGCTAATCTTTCTGTCAGTCTTTTAAGCCAGAATGAAACGCACGAAGATGATTTAATGGGAAAATTGCAAATGGGATGACCAATATGATTAGTGAGCTAGACCCAACCATCTTTTGATCTCCCCTTTGACCTCTTATTTTAAAAAGTGAAGGAGAAATCCACGTGAATAAAGTCCCCAATGAATCCCCTCTTGACCATGCACCAAAGATTTGAATAGCTTTGCAATTCTGCAGAATGCATTAGAAAGTCAACCGTTGCAGATACAGTTAGGTTGACATTTAGCACCCTCTTATTTGAGCTCCCGTTGGTACATTTAAGTTTATTCTAGTTTTTAATAGCTTCTGCTCTTCTACTTGGAATTTTCAAAGTTTTATTTTCTTATTGTTGTTTTAAAAAATCTTTTATATGGTTTTGTTTTGTGATGTTTTTCTGTATATGAAATCCAGGATAGTACCTATAGATGTTAACTGAATTGATGATTCCTTGGGGGGGGAGGTATGGCAAGGAGGGTGGGGGAGGAAGGGGTAACTAATGGTGATGCATATAAGAATGAACAAAAAGTTCTAAAACTTTCTCCATCCTGCTCTTTGCCAAAGAAGACTGAACACTGTGATCAAGGTCAACCTGTTCCCCCTTTTCTGTGTTGGGATTGGTCAATGTAAAAGAAGCTCTATCAGGAATTAGAAAGTGAGATGTGGGGAATTGGGAGTAGGGAGAAAGATTGGTGTGTTTTTTCCCACTTGGTATTCAGTGATTTGGGCCCATAGCTACAGGAAATTTCTGGGTTTCAGTAACTGTTTTATTGCCCAAGGGGTGGTAACCATTTCAAGTTTTCACCTGCCTAGAATAATTTAGTTCTTTAAAATTATTTTATCTCAATTCTTCCTGGTCCTTTATAAATCCTTGCTTCATCATATATCACTGAATACAAAGTTATGACTTGCTGTCTCTTTCTGGAGTTCTAACCAAGATTGTTTTTGCAGTTAGACATTGTCTGGTTGGTTCTGACTGGAGGTGCACAGCAGAATACTGCTCGATCCTGGACCATGATCACAAATGTTGCTGTGCCTGAACCCCTTGTTGCTGTCACTCTGCCAATAAACCCCACTGAAGGTCTTTGTGTTTTCAACCACCCCTCTCCTTTACCAAGCATATTGCCCTTTTCACAGACGGATCAAATAAGTCAGTACCATGCGAGGTAAATTCTCACCATCCTTGTGGCTGCTTTCATGAGTATTGGCTGTGGATCCAAGCAAGATGAAATCCTTGACCACTTCAATCTTGCATGTATCATGATGCTATTTATTGGTCCAGTTGTCATGGTGTGGGCTTGTTTGACATTGACTTCCAATTATAAATGAAGTCTGCAGTCCTTGACTCAGCAACTGCTTCAAGCCTTACTGGCTTCCAACAAGCAAGGTTGCGTCATCTTGTCATATCAAAGGTGGTTAATATGTCTTTCTCCAATCCCAGTGTCAGTATCTTTCTTATATAGTCCAGCTTCTCATAGTATCTTCTCAGTATACAGATTGAATAAATATGATGAAAGGACACAACCCTGATTCACACCTTTCCTGATTTTAAACCCTGCAGCATTCCCTTGTTCTGTTTGATTGGTTGCTTCTGGGACCATGTCTAGATTTTGCTTGAGTACAATAAAGTGTTCTGGGATTCCTATTGTTCTAACCAATAGAGATAGTCATTTCGATCATTAAACAAATGCCTACTGAGAGCCTACCACATGCCAGGCATGGGGGATTATTATTGTAAACAAAACGCAAACCAGTACTTTTAATTACATAGCTGGTTTCCTCGATTCCTGATGATTTGCTTGACTAAACTGGGTGGATTTTCCAATAGCTATTGGCATCATTTACACGTGAGCTACACAGTGTTTGCTTCCAGTTCACACCATAGCCTCTAGACAACCTAAACAACAGATAAGCTGGCCCTATTCTTTCTACATATAAATATAGAGACTGACATCTAACAATAGGGAATGACTTGTCCAATGCCATGGCACTTTCAGACAAGTCAAAAGTCACGGAGCAACTAAATGCCAGTGCTAGAGCATGAACTTCCAAAGGTTGGCTGAAAGCTTAGGAGCTGTCGGTGACGTTTGTTCAACTTTGAACAGTGTCCCGACGATGCTGTAACCTAGACTTTTTGTTTTGTTTTTTGAGGGGCATCACTGCCCTCTGGTGGTGGGAGTAAAGGCCCAGCCTTTGCTCCTGGAGAGCTGCTGCTGGATTTGAACCTCGATCCCAGTGGGCCACAGTCCCGCGCCCAACCACTACGCCACCGGGGCTCAGCCGAAATCTAGACATTTTAAAGCCAAATTGTAGATTTTTGAAATTGAGGGTTAGATTAGTGAAGTATCAAATGTCACAAACTTAGTTATTGGCAGAATCAATTTGCATACTTTAAGAGTCCATGACCTTTGACTCAAACGATGCTTCAGAATTCTAAGGTTGCCTTTCTCTACCAGGATAACCTTTACTGATTTCACATATTATAGTTTCCTTTCAGCTCTTTCTGTAGAGGAGTAGCAGGCAGACTCAAATGCTCATCTTCTGGTTGGTAGCCCAGTGAATGACCCATTGCCCTATCAGGACGCCTTCAGAACTTTCTAGCATGCCCAGATTAGTGCAGTAGGAGAAGCAAGTCATGGAAGCAGTGAGAAGAGTATATTTTTTGAGATGACCACCTTTTCTGAAGCACCCTCTAGGACTCCCAGATACAGTTGCATTTCAAGCACCTTTGACATCAGCTATTTCCTTCTCCCCAATGCCCTGCCACATACATGTTATCACTGAATGTTTTGTTGCTGATGGCAATCGGGATGGCATATGACTCAAGGCAATGTCATAGACAGCGAAAGAAGATGTTGCTCAATTCCAAGGCATTCCTATGACCAGATGCTGATCAAGCCCTGGGGATGCATAGGCTGGTCTTCAGAAGCAGATGATCAGGTCTTTTTCCCAGTCAGCCTTAGAATAGAAATTCCATGGAAATTTATCCACCATGGGGAACCCAGCTGAGATTTAAAAAAAAAAAAAACCATGGAAGCCGGCTGAGATTTGAAGTTCCATGGAAATTGTTCCACCATGGGGAACCCAGCTGATATTTGAAAAACCAGTGGCCCTGCTTCTAGCATCCCAGGAACACATGGGTCTTCATTAGCTGACAGGGGATGGCTGCTTATTGGGTGCACCGTCAGGGATTGGACCTGAGTTTCCCATATGGAAAGTGATCATTTTACCAGCTACCCACCAATGCCCTCCTTTTAATTACATAATCTCCTTTTCCTTTTTTCCTACTCTCATTTCTCCAAATCTACCCTCCAAGGGAAGAATCCCAGAAACCCACCTGGGCTTATCAATTGGTACGTTAAATGGATTAAACACTTATAAAATACTTATAAACAAGGTGCCATTCCAATTAAGCTAGGAAGATGACTAAAGCCCAGTCCCTGTCAGCAAGACATGACCATCCAACAAAAACAACAAAAAAAATACATGAGCAACTTTAGTCAAGAACTTAAGATCAGGTGAAGTGTCAACTGAGACTTTATGGTAGAGAGATGGAACAAGATATGCTAATCTGAAAAAGGGGTTGTGTGATTGAAAGCATCATGCGGAAAGATAAGTTGAGGAAGTGGTGTGGAAGGTGAGACAGCTGTATCCTCTTGTCAGGGAATATTGAAGACACTTTGTGGGGGGAAGAAAATGGGGGAGGCAACAAAGCATGTAGATGATCAGACAGTTCAGGAAACAGTGCATTCATTCTTCACATAACTGGAAAAGCAGATGTAATGAGGGAGGTGACTGCCAAGCAAATAAATCTCATTTTCACTGATTTTGGCCATGGGGAAGCAATGAAATTTGAGAAGGATAAGAGCTATCCGTCTATTAAAATATTAGGCATGTCTCTTAAGGAGAGGGTGAAAAGTAAATTAGAAAGAGAGAGATGGTTTGGGCACTGGCTGACATAGCTTAGGTAAGAGGTGTCAAGGGTGTGACCTAGAGCAGCAGCACTGAAGTTACTGAGGCCAGTGATGGAGTGCATCTGCACACATGGAGACATGTGGAGAAACACTCCAGATACAATCCACAGAGCCCTGTAGCTCAACCTGGTGTGAAGGGAGGGGAAGGTAAGGAGCTAGAGAGGAGAGAAACGTCTAATTTGGGGAGTGTCAAGAAGGTGGGACCATTGCCCAAGACTGGGATTAAAGGAAGTGAAATCCACTCTTTAATTGTGTGTTTCTGGGGGTGGGGTTTAGGAAGTAAGGAGGAGCAGGCTGAAGGGAGCAAGAGTCAACTCAGAATAGATCCTTATCTACTTAAGGCACCAGCACTTTCACTGCCTCTAGCTTGTGTGAGGGCAGTGGCCTTGCCAATTAGCCTCAGGTTCAGGCATTATTCATTCCAGGGGGTTCTGCATTCTGACACCGCACTATTTCTGTATTATTCCTAGACTAACCACATATGGGGCCTTCCTCTCAGAATCTGCACAGTAATAGGGTTTCTGGGTGACAGATACAGTACCTGATGACAACAGAGACAGAAGAAATCCTAATGAAAATATTTCAGGTGTCATTGAGCTAGTTTGAAAGGTAATTCGTGGGGAGAGGTTTCCCAAAGATCATACTAAAACCTAATAGCTTAGTGCTTTGGCCTTGTTTCATTAATTTCCTTTGCAAGATACTGCATATTGTGAAACTAGATCTAGAGAATGCTCATTTATATCCGGTTACAATCATTTGGAATGTATCGTGAAAAAAAAAGTCAAAAAGGGAAGGTCTTGCAATTTGAGAGGACTTATAAGGTATTTTGTGAGTTTCATAAAGTAAGAATGTCCAAAGTAAAAAAATTGGGTCTCAGGTAAATGGAATTAAACAATATCTCATATCTTCCCTCTAGACCAGCAGTTCTCAGCCTGTGGGTTATAAACCCTTTGGAGGTCAAACGACCCTTTCACTGGGATCACCTGAGTCATAACAATAGCAAAATGACAGTTATGAAGCAGCAATGAAAATAGTTTTATGGTTGGGAGTCACCACAACAGGAGGAACTCATCTGACTGGATGACTAAGGGTGAGCTGCTGTCTGTGTTGTTGTCTGTGTGGTTTTGTGTGTGTGTGTGTGTGTGTGTGTATTTGGTTTGCTTAGTTTTCCAAGGTTTCTTGTCTTAGATGACACTTCACATGATCTAAAATAATCAGAGTATTCAGATTGGAAAGCTATGCATAATATAGAGGATTTGTGAGGCCCTACAAGTTGTCTTTTAGAGCCAACAGCAAAGTTGGACTTGTGTTCGTGCTAGACATTGTTGCAGGGCAGAGACAAGCACATGACACAGTAGAGCCACCATAGTTCATTGGAAGGTGAGGCTTTTGTTGCACAACAGCTTTCTTAAAGGGGAAGAGAACAAATGGGATGAATTATCGAGTCACAGCCCACCTCAGCAACGCTTTAGCTCTGAAAAGTCTAAGCAATCGGAATTACTAACCCATAGTTCACAGAACCACTATTTAAATGCAAACCATTTAGATGAAGTCTTTTCCCACACAAGCAGTGGAACCAAATTATTCAAAATGTGAATGATCTGTAAGCAAAACTAAAACTAATAAGAAAATAATTATTCAACCTGAAGACAAGCAGAGTTCATAAATATTTTCACATATACAACACACTGACTTTGGCTTGTGTGGCTGGATTTCTGTGAGGCCATTTATAAATACATAACAATAATATTAAAAATTACCCTGCAGAGATGGAAATGCACTATAAATCTGTAAAGACCAAAGAGGAGGACAAGTGTAATGAGAGCTATTAACAGCTGTTAGAGACATCTGAGAATAGTAATCTCTGCGACATTTCTATTAAACATCAAGCAATCTTACCTTTACATAGGTCATCTTGCAGGGGTTTTAACTAAAGGCAAAATGATGTCCTCTATTTTAAATGATATATCCAGTCCTAGAAGTGGCTTATTTGATGAGAATAAGGTTGGTGTAAGGGTTATTCTCAGACAAATTCTCCTTCAGTTAAATATTACAGATACATGTGTCTTAAATCCTAAAAGCTGACTATAAAAGTTTATGTCCTTTCGGGGAACATAATGTGCATGTATTTCTTTGTAAAAAAGAAAGAATTGAAGCAATCAGTGTGCTTTTCCAAGTTGTTAAACAATGATCTTAAATGCTTTTTCATCTATCAACTGAATCAGGCTCTAAGGGAAAACATCAAACTTAATTTTTTTTAAAAAAAGAAAGTAGCAAAATAGCTCATACTACGGTACTTTAATGCCTATTAGGAGTAAAATTAGAAATCCATTTCAGCAATAATGCAGATTCCATTTTGTTCTTAACATTTGTTGATTACAGCTCCTTAAGTGAAAAATAATGTTTGGTTATTTAATTTTAATCAGTACTGCCTCTTCCACCTATCTCCAGAGAGGAGCATGTGGGGAAGGCAGAAGAAAAAGAGTACACGCATAGACTACTTTCATATTTGCATCGCCAAACTTCAATGCAAACAGCCTCTATATTTCACCCGATTTATTGATAAAAAGAAATCAGTCAATGCAATTGAACGATACCAGAAATATTTCCATCCAAGTAGATGTCTGAAGTAGAATGTTCACATAATGAGAAGAAAAAACTGTGAAACTCTTTACTGCTTACTTCAGAGTCCAATCACTGTACCTGCTAGGACATGCATGGTCCGAAAATAAATCCTTCTAGCTGCAGCTCTAACACATTTCATCTTGAACTGTCATCGCTAAGAGATTGTGTAAGGCAATCTGCAAGTGTGCAATTGTGTGATCTCTGTCTGTACACAGCATTTTGGACAGTGCCTGATTGCATTTTCTCTTTAAAGAGGAGCTCTTGTCCTTTATGAGCAATAGATTTCTGAAGTTGGTAAGCACTACTTATTAAATTACAAGATAATTTCAGAGTATGATGCTGGCTACATTGTATGCTAAAAAATGTGATCTTTAAATACATATGCACATATATTTCCATATTTCTCTCCATGTGTATATTTCCATAGATACATATAGTGCCATAGATGTATTTCCATCTCTCTACCTCCCCAGTCTAGGAGGCCGAGTGGGATAGTGGGTTTTCTGTTGGGCTGCTAATACAAGGTCAGCAGTTCACAAGCACCAGTCACTATGGGAGAAAGATGAGGTTTTCGGCTCTTGTAAAGCATTACAGTTTTGAAAACCCATAAAGGCAGTTCTACTTAGTCCTACAGGGTTGCTCCGAGTCAGAATCAACATGAAGGCAGTGAGTTTGAGTGATCTCCCCAGGGGAGGAAGGAGAAGCCCTTCAAAATCACTGCCTTAGACTCAAGAGTGACCAGGGTTCCCATCTGGAGACCCAGGTTTCTCAGGTCACCATCCTGGCTAGTGGTGGTACAGAGCCATGGTTCCTATGTCCTGGCTGATGCCACCATTCAAAGATCAACACCTGCTGTCACAGCTCTTTGTGGTTCAATGCTCTTCCCAAATAAAACGAACCAGATTTTTAGGGTTCAGGCATGAGAAACACAATGTGACCCCGAGGAATAAAGTGATCACAACCTAAATAAGGAGGACCTTTCAAAAAGGATGCCTCACTCAATCTGAAACCATCTGAACAGCAATACAACATAGCAAATAAAAAGTATAAATACATAGGATTATACTTACATCAGTGAACAGCTGAATAAGTCAATGAATAGCCTTCAAAAGGCAAAGCTTAATATCCTCCCTTGTGCTGGAGGGTGGGCTAGACTTAATGATATGCTTCCCAGGAAGACATTAGAGGAGAAGCAAAAACTAAAATGAAGAAACCCGGCAAATTATACATTAGCTCAGTAGTAAAAGTTAACAACACCAGAGATTTCACGAGGGCATTTCATCTCCATGATATGTTCCCCAAGTCCCCCCAATAGCCTTACTTCAATCATAAAAATCCTAACAACATCAGATTGGAGTGGGGGCTCTCTATGGTGCTCCTAGGACTATTCCTCACCACTTCCAAAGTCTTGGCAAACAAGGAAAACCTGAGAAAATGTCCTAGACCAGAAAAGAATGAAAAAGCATGATGATGTTGTTTTTCTTTTTAAAATAATTGTGAATCAATTAAACCAAACGTGTCTCTCATGATTGGTGGCCTCTGTGTTAGAAAAGCATTTCTAAGAAAATGCAGAAATGCAAAACAAGCCAAAAATAAATGAACTTGAACTATCCTAAAAAGACATGGAAGGGAAAAAAACGGCATCTATTTTAATAGCTTCAAGGTAAACACAAGAATCACTATTCATAAGGCCCTTCGGTAGGCACCCTGGAGACTCAGGGGTTACACATTGGAATGATAATGATAAGGTCACCAGTTCAAAGCCACCAGCTGCTTCATGGGAGAAAGACAGGACTTTCTATTCCAATAACCAGATACAGTCTCAGAAGCATGCAAGGATAGTTCTCTGGCTCACTACATGTCAGTAGTAACTGGATGGCGATGATGTTGGCTTTTTGTCAGCAAGGCATTGTCAGCAAAGAATTTTGAAGCATGACATTTCCTTGCAAGTCACTTGGCTCGGATAAGGGCAGTGGCCATTTAACAGGAATAATAAAAAAACATAGTAAAAATGAACTGTGGTGGACCGAATTACTACTAAAGAAAAGAGGAGCCTTAACCCATTTAAAGCAGAAAAACGTTTAGGAAAGTATTCTCAAAGGGTCTTGAATTTTGTGTAGAAAATTAATTGTACATAGGCATTCTAAATGAAGTAGGTTGTCAGTAAAAACCATGCATGTTGGATGTCTACAAGAGTGATATTAAAAGTTTTTTCCATAAATGGAAAGAACAGAGAAAGTTAATGGGCCGTGGGATTGGACAAGTAGGTGAAGGAAGGGAAAAATTAGCACCAGATCAGACTTACAGTCTGAGCTTATCTCAAGGATGAGACACCCACGATGTTGAATATCAGGTGATTTGTACACTGACTGAAAAGTGGATGATTGTGTGCCATTGGTTAGGAACCCACTGATGCATTATGCTTCTACAGTTGCTTCTCTTTTCCTGGAACAAACACTTGTTCACAGCCAGAAAAAAGCCACATTGATGGTTCTATCTACTCTACAATGACAACCGTTTTTCCCCTTTTTAAATTGTCATGGGCTAAAAATAGCTGTATTGTAACAAGGTAAAAAGTGAGACAGTGGTTATATCCAGAGTTTCTTACTAAATAGATTTGAGGTTCTGTCTTTCTAATGACAAACTGCAGCATAAGTCTAAGGAGCAAATGAAGAACCATTGTGCCAGAAGTCTGCATCTAATCTTTGGTTGACTGGTGTAGCTGAATGACTGTCAGTCAATGCCAAATAAAAGTGTGTGTGTGTGTGTGTGTTACATTTGAAGTATGTGTGAATTTTCATTGGCCACTCCTGATCTATTTTATATGATATCTATGTGGTAAGTTTCTGTTTAGCAAAATCATGAAATAATTCAATAACAGATTGCTCCATAAATTACTAGAAAAATGTGAAGTGTTTAATAAAATAAAATATCTGTCTGGTTTTCCAAATTTATGGAAATTGCCCAATAGAACTATTTGTTTTCAACATTTAAATATAAAGGTTGTCTTTCTTTTTTGTTGACCCTCAACTTTACCAAGCACTATGTTTTTTTCTAGGGAGGGATCTCCCCTGACTTCTTCGGCAAACGTAATTATGATAAGCTTCATTATACTTCAGAAATGCCTCTGAATATAAATATGGGTCCATTCACAAAGGATAAATCTTCACATTATATTCCAGAAACCATATATATGTATACATATATATAATATATATATATATATATAAAACATCATTTCCAAAACATTTTCTTTCTACTTGAGCCCTTGGTATCAGCTATTTTTTTCTCTCCCTCCCACCCTTGTTATATCTTGATAAATCATAAATCAATCATTATTTTCGTATTTTACACTGTACATTGTCTCCCTTCACCCATGTTTCTGTTATTTGTCCCCTTGAGGTTGGGGGTAATTATGTCAATCATAGCAATTGGTCCTCTTTTTTCCCCCTTCTCTTCCCTACACTCATGGTATCTCCCATTATTATTCCTGAGGGGTTTCTCTGTCCTGGATTCTGTGTGTATCAATGCACATACTCTGATCTGGATGGATTTGCAAGGTAGAACTGCAGTCATGACAGTGGGGGGCAAGGGAATTAGAAAAATGCTGTGGGTGTCATTGGCAATATACTGCAATCTGGCTATATTGCAACCCTTCCTTGTGACTTCCTGTGAGGTGATGTTCAATTGTCTATAGTCGGGTTCTGGGTCTCCATTCTGACCCCCTCTCATGTGCATTGATATATGTTTGCTTATTTGGGGATTTCTGATGTCTGATACCTGATCCTGTTGACACACCTGTGGTCACACTCCTTGGTGTGCTTCTTCCATTTGGGTTTTGTTGATTACCTGCTAGAAGGCAGAATGTTTAACTCCAAGGCTTTAAGACCCCAGATGTTACATCTTCTAATAGCCAGGCACCAACAGCTTTCTACATCCCTTTTGTTTATGCACCCATTTCAACTTCAGCCACCATGTCTAAAAGGTGAGCATCACAGAATGCCAGGTTATTAGAACAAAGTGTTTTTGCAGGAAGGACGACTTGAGTTAAGGCTCAATGTCTGTCTGCTAGCTTGTTATTTAACATAGAAATATATGTACATAGGCCTATATCCTTATACTTATATATTAATATATTTACATACTCATAAATATAAGAGCATTGCTTTCATTTGCAGAGAATGTAGATTGAAGAAAGTTGTGCAGAGCCAATTTGTGGATCCCAGGTTGCCTATGACCCCTGCCTCCTCAGTGCCTGTTTAGACTCTTCCCTCTCAACCCCAAGGGTCTGATGCTGCATGGCCATTCTACTTCCACCAGGATTCTGGAAAGCCCTATGATAATAGCCCTCCCAATTTACATCACATATATTTGAAGTTGCACATCAATCCTCTTTTATTCAACTTAGAAAACATTTCTGCTTTTCAATGGTGACAAGGGGAAACATCTCTTAAAGAAATTTTAACATTTTAATGTTGACAAAAGAAAGTAATTTTATTTTCATATGAAACTAGAAGCAAAAAATAGTACCCATGTTTAATAAAATGTTATTTAAAACTGAGCACTTTTACCTAGGATGGGGAAAGAGTAATCCAAAAAAAACTATAAATGCATCTACTTAATGTAGTTTCCTTTTTCAATGGATCCTGTTAGGAAAATGAGGGTTAAGAACTCTGTAATTTAATGTGCGTGACTGGAGGCAAGCTGTTAAATTCTGAAAGTCTGCTTTCTCATGTAAACCGGGAGTAGTGATGGTTCCTACTCTTTAGGGATGACTCTGAGCATTAACTAGAAAAAACTATTTGCACTTACATGTAAGTACATATGTATACATACATACATACACATATATAGTTCATGAGCTAAATAACATGTATTATTATTAATCTTTTTCAAAAGCAGACTTCGTTTCTTACAGAGTTTTCCTATGTGGTATTTCCAAGGTATGTTTTTGCCTTGTGTGCCATTTACCAATATTTCCTTTATGAATTCTTCCATTACTTTTGAGAGTAGGAAGTCTCTATTCAATTTGTATGGCATAATGGTCATTTACAAGATATATGCTGTTAATATCAACCTTATTAGAGCTTTGATTTGGTACTCTTTTAAGTATCCATTACAGTCTTATTGAGAGGGAAGTAGTGGAGATATAAAGAGAGAGACATTTTGATTCCAATTTCTATATAATGCTCAAAGAGAAGGCTCACCATTCTATTACTGAAAACTCTCTTACCTCACAATTCATTGGTTAATTAAAACCTAAGATAGCTTTGGAGTTTCTGAGGGGTGCAAACAATTTAAGCGCTTTGATGATATGAAAAAAATTGAATATTTGTGCCACCCAGAGGCTAGTGATCTACTTAAATAATTTAAAAAGTGTCATTGAAAACCGTTTGAAGCACAGTTCTACGCTGACATACGGGAGGTATCTCTGAGATGGAACTGACTTGCTGGCAGCTTGTTTATGATGTGGTAGCCTATTGAGCTCAGTGTTGGGCTTCTAACCACAACATGAGAGGTTCAAACCCACAAGTTACTCCACTGATGAGGAAGAGGTAGCTGTTGGATTCTCTGAAGATGTACAGTACCCACCTTCCTCTCGAGGAGGCACACGCCATCCTACACAGTTTCTGTGAGTTGGAAAAGACTTGGCAATGGTGAAGAGTTTGGGTATGGGTGGTTACATTGGGGAAACACATGCGCTTGAAGGAGGATAGCAAAGGGCTGTCGAACCACATTAACCCACACACTCATTTGTGCCTTCTGTGCTTTGAAAAACAAGATAGATTATTTTTCCCCTTAGCAAAAGAGAAAGGCAAATGCTAGTTTAAAGGAGCTTAAAAATCAATGGCCTCTGATCTCCACAAAAGGAAATGGAAGACTTCCTCAGAAAGAAAGGCAGAAGGGCAGTGGGAGGATACTCACAGCCTAATTAAGAGCAGCCCTAATGCCCAGAGGTATTGTGAACCACGGCCCCAAAGCCAGGAGTTCAAAAAGAGAAAAGAGGGAAGTCTGGGAGGAATACTGAATCAATGTTGCTTTCATCCTCTGCCCCTGCATTCTCCAATAGCACACTGTCATCTGGCGTGCAGGCCTCAAAAAGGGTCAATTAATAGCCTTTCATTTTCAACTCCCACCAGGAACATGCTAAAAGCAGCATCTAACCACGCTCCTTTTCTCCTACCCTCAGCCTTGGTTTGGAAAATGTTTGTGAATTTCTTCTACAGCAGGGCATGTGGACAGGGACCGGGGAGAGGAAAAGGAGTTCAGAAAGGTATCTCTCAGAACTTCCCAGATCATGGACTCCGGCACAGATGTCCTAGTTTCATCTCAATTTTCTGGCCTTCTCTATTCTGTAGACTCCTAAAATGCCAGCAAAATCTCCAGGACCACTCACTCCAGCTCTCCTAAGGTACTCTTAGGAATCACCTGGAATGCAGACAGTTATTAGTGATCAATGTGCTACAACCTCTCTCGAAGGATGTCAGAGGACAAGGAAGACCGGCTTTCTCATTGGAACCCAGCCCTCTCCAGGCTCAGAAAGACCAGCTGTATCATTGGTATCCACCCCTCTCCAGGCTCAGAACAACTGAGGTCAGAGTTTCACCTCCCTGGTGCAGGGCACTGGTGAAAATGGATGGCCATTAGTAGGGATTTTCTTTTGAAAATTCTCATCATAAGCAACTAATATTTTGATCTCTACTGTGACTGATTATGAACAAATCTCCTCAGCCTAAAACTCAAGTTGTTATTTGAGCAAGAACTATTGATATTCACTGCTCATTTTAGTCCTAGTTACTTTGACCTTTGTAATTGCATACAGTCTTTATGCCTTACCAGTGTAATGAAATGGTTATTGAGTTAATGTTTCATTCCAGATTTGAAATGAGAACTATTGGCTGAGTAGAAGAAAACCTCTACCATGATCACCTTCATAGCCACTCTGGCCTCCGGATAGAAGAAGGTGATGGATCTCACAGTGTATAATTTAGAGTTGAAATGAGCGAAAGTAAGCAATATATGGTAAGCAACATAAAATACAATTGTGAGAAGGAGGACACAAGACTAGACAGTGTTTAGTTCCACTGAACATGGACTCATCATGTACATTGGCAAGGTAAGCAACAGGTCTGGGTACTAGTTTCCAAAATTTTCATTAAAAAATGAAATACCCCATTTCTTCTTTCGGGCATCCTTGACACTTCTTTCCTTAGAATTTGGTACAGTAAAATTGCAATATTATATTTCAAAGGGAGCTTCTGAGTGATGTAAACAGTTACGGTGCCCAACTGCTAAGCCAAAGCTTGGAGGATTGAGTCTAGGTCAGCACACCTTGGAAGCAAGGTCCCTGGTGAGGGACTTCTGCCCAATCGGCGATTGGAAACCCTCTGGAACACATGAGATCATGATGAGTTGGGGTCAAGTCCACAGCAACTGATGATGATCCACTCGAGAATTAGGTTTGTCATCTAGCTTACCTCATATTAATCCAATGTGGAATACAAAAAGACCAAGTGAATAAACGCCAATGGTGGTGCATATATTTTTCTTTTTGTAATATACAGCAGAATTATTTATAAAATAAAATGTTTTTATTTCAAAGTGATTATCTGTAGGCAGGTCCAAGAAGGCCATAGTCATCCCTGTCTTTTGATATGCACGCTAGGGGTTCATCGCAATATAGTCTACCAGGTTTGGTGTCCTTGCGACAAATACACCATGGAGAAGTGATGAGGCATTAAGGAGATGACTCACGAATAAAAAATTCTGCTTCTGCTGTTTTAGTTTCAGTTGTACCCACTCCTTTTCAGATTATCTATTCGGGAAGTACCCTAGTCAGAGGGTGAGCAGGACACTTAGTGAAGGACTGAATCTGTCATCAACAGCTAGGGGAAGGAGCCATGAAGCAGACCTCCCAAACCCGGATTATGGAGATGACTGCAGCCCTCACTAATAGACAACTGAACGGCCATCTCCATGGGCATCCTCAGGCCACCCTCGCAGAAGTGTTACTAAATTCCTAAGTTTAAATCAAATGAAACAACACATCTTATAAGACGTAGAAAAAAAATTAGAAAAACTTTCTGTTGAGTCGATCCTGACACTCAGAGGCCCTATGCAGAGAAGAACTCCTTCACGAGGTTTCCAAGGCTCTATGTCTTGACGGAAGCAGGCTGTTTCCAAGGCTCTATGTCTTGACGGAAGCAGGCTGTCTCGGTTTTCTCCCAGGGAGCATCTGCCAGGCTCACTCTATCAACCTTCTGGTTGACGGCCAAGTTCATTACCCACTGCTTCACAGGACCTCTCTGCATCACCAAGGAATGGGCCTCGTGTTCAGAACCTGATCAAGCAGACACTTCCAGTTCAGGGTTTTCTGCTCTAGTGAATCCGTCCCTTTTTAGATGTGAAGCTGTCAGTTAAGGGCAGTTAGGGAGCAAGCCTCTGAGAGCTTTTCAGACTCAACTGAACTACTTTCGATCAATCAGATTTGCGAGGCACAATTCAGGTAAATATCTCACTATCGGCAGACACGAATTGCCAAATACTAATTTGGGGCTCTCGATATTAGGTATGTTTATGTGTAGTTGTTTCTGAGAATGAGTTGTGCATTTCTTTAGCCTCCCCATTTAATCCTCTTCCTAGTCTGTGCATATTAACTAGGAATAATGACTACCAGGCTGCTAGCACGCTGCCTTTGGGGTGTTGGCAGCTAATTACTCTTAAACATAAATTAAGAGCTTCAAATGATGCTAGGGGCAGTAGAGTCCAGGCAAGAAACAGCCCTGTCCCTGTCTCACCTCCCGTTGCCTGGAAGACATTCTGCCCTCCCTTTAGCACAACATATGTCTCTTCGACTAGATGCCTAGGGCTGGCAATCATACCCCCTTGCTGGGCTTGACAGTGTTCCAGACAATTTCTAAAATCCATCCTAGTTCTCTAATCCTATGAGGCTTGAAATCTGTTTCCTGCAGATACCTGCCATTGAGAAATCTACGTCTTTCTCCAGAATTGGGGTCTGGGGAGAAATCTCTGAATAATGTGTTTCCTGAAGACTCACAGACAAACTAGATCAGAGCAAGCTCCTTTAGGGAAAGGTCTGTCTTCCGATTTTTATGAAACAGAACCAACAGGATGTAAAATGAATATTCATTTAGCCACGGGATACGTCAATAAACACAAAGTTGATCACTGCATTTCTTCCTGTCTATACCCAACTCAGACTGGCTTCTTCTCCGTCACCTCCCTCTCAGGCTCTCTGGAGCATACCACTAGAGACTGGATGAGCCATCGAAATGAGCCACAGCAACTCCCTTGACCTCACAGCTCTCCTCACCCTTCACCCGCCAGCACTTCCACTTCCTGCAAGAGGCACTGAGCACATCATTCAGGAGGGTGTCTATCTGGAGTACCCTCTAAATGTATGTCATATAGATGAGCATTGAGGACAGGGAGCTCGATGCTCTGAAGAAAGGCCCAGGCAGGCATCTCAAAAACCCAAACTCACAGCTATCAAGGTGATTCTGACTCATAGCGACCCCATAGGACAGAGCAGAACTTCTCCAGTGTGTAGTTTCTAAGACTGGAATTCTTTGTGGGGACAGAAATGCTGCTCAGATTTCCTTTCTCCTGTGGAGTGACGGGTGGTTTCAAATGGTTGACCTTGCACTGAGAAGTCCAGTGCCTAACTACTAGGCCACAAGAGCTTCCCAGAGCAGGGAAAAGCAAGCTTCATGAAGTGCAGAAATCAAAGTTCACCCTAAAATATCAAGCAATGCCTTATTGCAAATGCAACTTAACTAAGTAGAAGCCAAGTTGCGTCAGTTAAATCCAATAGGCTTTTTCATTTCTGATTATCCTGGACTTGAATATCTCACCGGCCCTGGGTTTCCTTTAAGCACTCTGCTGTGGCTGCTTTCCAAGGAGCTCCAGTCCTCTTCTAAAAGACTTCTGAGATAATCTCTTTCAGTCTTATCATTTCAGTCATCATCTAAACAGAATCTTAATTTCAAATCCGACTCAAAATACATACTAAACCACTTCCTAGAGTTGAAATGT
This sequence comes from Nesogale talazaci, assembly GCA_004026705.1. Classification (NCBI taxonomy): domain Eukaryota; kingdom Metazoa; phylum Chordata; class Mammalia; order Afrosoricida; family Tenrecidae; genus Nesogale; species Nesogale talazaci. The sequence continues at coordinate 60,601 of PVJH01003869.1, read as the reverse complement.
ATTCTTCATCCTCTCTTCTCAGTGGTTATTTTGCCTACATTTAAAACCCTTCCTGGGACTCATACCATCTTTCTCTGAAATGCCATCCCACCCCTTTCTAGAGAACTTCTGAGCAATCAGAGCTCTGTCTCTAATGCCTTGACCCTACTTCTCTCTCCTATGGATATGGAGAACAAGATGGCCCTGACTCCAATAAAAGAGCATGGCTTTTACCTCTCCTGAAACAAATGACATATTCATACACATCTTTTGAAATGATATCCATTTCATGAGTCAGAATTGACTCAATGGCAGTGACTTAGGTTTTTTTAGATGCTTCAAAGCAAAGCTAAAATTTATTTCAACTATAAACACTCGTTTCATTCACAACACACAGAGAGAAACAAATAGAAGTTATATCTCTATAGTTTAAAATCATACCACAAATCTAAAACCAACCACAACATCAGTACTTAGTAGTTTCCTTCCTTCCATGTCACATTCACATCAAATTTCCAACAGTACCTATCACATTTATTAGGTCATTTTTGTGCAAAAACATACTTATTTTCCACGGGCCACTGAGCATAGTTCTTTTTTTTCCAGCGTGTGTCTTTCATACTAATATTGAAAAAAATGACAATTAAGTTGCGATAACAAATGCAACTGAAGTGTAACTGATCTAACACCTGGCATTTGAGTTGGGGTCTTTACAAACCCTAATGGATGCACTTCCTTGGTTCGTGTTTACAATAGTCCCCTCCAGGCGTGACATAGGGATGTCACCATTCATGTCAGTTTGCTATACTGTGGCTTGTATGTTGTTATGGTGCCGGAAACTCTGCCACCAGTATTTCAAACACCAGGAGGGTCACCCATGGTGAACAGGTTTGATGGAGTCTCCAGACAAAGAGCAACCTAGCAAAAGGGAATATCGCTCCACTTCTGAGGAATTAGCCTCTGAAAACTTTATGACTAGCAGTGGAATGTTGTCTGATATGGTGCAAACAAGATACGCCTCTTGGGTTATAAGATATTCAAAGTCGAGCAAAGGAGAGTAGACATCAATGGTGTGGATGGGGCAACATTTTGGGGACCGTCATTTGCTCATAGATCAAAATATCATTTAGTAATTGAAATGTGGAATGTACCAATTGTGAATCCAGGTAAATTGGAAATTATCAAAATTTAAATAGAACTCTAAGAAACCAACCATGCAGGCCACAAACAAATAAACCCACCGTCCTGGAGTCAGTTCCATTGTATACTCAACCCTATCTAGGATTTCTGAGACTGAATCTTTATAGAAGCTGAAAGACTCATCTTTCTGGATTTAAACTGTCAACCTTGAGGTTAGCAATCCAGTGTTTACCCTACGGCATCACGGGGCTCTTATCCTTTGAGAATTGGCTATTTTTCATCATTGTCTACTCTACCAAGAGTGACAACTGACGAAGAATCTCGAGATCTTTCGTAAAGTTCAAGGCTGTCAGAGGTAGGTAGGGCAATATCCCAGATGCCTACACAGATCAATGAACACTTGCTATTTACATGTACACATCAATCACAAATGGCAATGGTAATTAAATTGTAGACTCTTTACAACTTCGACAGTCTGAAATGCATCGATTACTAGTTTTGCTTAGAAGGAAAGTTTGAAACCAAAAAGGATCTGCAGTTAGGAAACATGGCTATGTTGTTAGGAACCATGTTGGATGAAGATCGCGTGAACGTATTTTGCAATACAAACCACATATTCATTGGAACTCACCCCTTTTCAAATAACATAAATGGCGACTTTACACATGAATCTAGATAGATGGAATATGCAGAAATCAAATTGACTACATCTATGTAAAGAGACTCTGGAGAAACTCAATATTCTTGATATTGTCAAGGATTTCATTTTATTTTTATTCAAACTTAACACACAAAGAAACAACAGTAAAGAAATCAAATGAGCTATTGCTCAAGAAACCAAGTCGCCCATTGCATTGGAGAAAATTGCTAATAAAATGCAAAGATGCCACTTTTAGAGGACTGATGCACCTTGTGCAAGATATATTTTCAGTCACCTCTTGCAATAGGAAAGCTAGACAATGAATAAGAAAGGCCAACTAATTGATGCATTTATACTGGGGAAGAATACTGCATACACCATGGTAAAGGAGAAGAAAAGCAGGGCTAGAATGCTCCTTAGATGTGAATATGGGGACACACTATCTCCCAAACGTTGGACATGTTATCAGAAGGGATGAGTCCTGAGAGAAGGATATCATGCTTGATACAGTAGTGGCTCAGCAAAATGGAGTAAGGTTTTCAAGGAGCTGGATGGACCCTGTGGTTTCAACCCTGCTCTTAAACATGATGACAACTGTGCGGATTGTGCAGGACCTGGTGGGGTTTCCTTCAGTTGTCCCTGAGGTCCTGAGAGTCAGAAGGAGCTCAGGAAACCTAACGACAAGAACATCTGGTAGGCAAGGTGGAATTATCCTCACTTAGCGGAAAGGGGAATGAAACCTTTGACAAATTACATGATATTATGGAATAATCTAGCTATTGGTATTCTGGAGTCATCTTTCCATATATCTACATTTAAATGGGAGGGGCAGGTTAAGATTCAATAATATAAATAAAGGAACAGAGACAGGGGTGAAGTAAATGTGCTTATTTATTCATCTATGCCCCCAATAAAATGATTTTTAAAAGCACTTCACCTGGGTATCATCAAATTATTAGTATATAGTGGACAATTTCATATAGATTTCACCACAACTTTGACATGTAGAAGGAATAACAAGAATCTGTTCACTGCATTAGTAGGTAAGCACAAGTATGTATGCGCTTGCCTTGCTTACCAGGCTCTCCGTTCCTGATAAAGAGAGTAATTTTCCAAATAAGCTTCCTTTGGTAAGATGGTACTGTCAGAAGGAAGCCACAAATACGCACCAGGAAGCACAAATAAGCACATGCTTAACTTGGCTTATTGGCTAACTCAACACTGAACAAAGGCACGATGACCTAGAAAACAGATTTTCTTTATGATGTATAATCTTCCCTTCTGGGCAGTGGTATCTCTTAAGAAACAGCATGATTTCTCTTACATTTCTAGAATCAAAGGATATATATCTTCATGGTTTTCCTGTTCTCTTTCATGTAATACACTATAATGGAAGCCCGCAGAAACTTGGGAGTTTTATATGAGAGTACTTCATTCACTGTTAATTATTAAAACAGCTTCTGCACAATTGACAGAGTCCCATGACAACAATTCAAATAAAAATAGTGTTCGTGAGAGGCAAGTCCTATCTGGTATCTGCTGGAAATAGTATACCCCGGGAAGAACAATAGCTTTCTTCCTAGGGAGAGTACTTTTAAAATTTGTTTTCCTAAGCAATCAAGTGTAGCATATGAAAATGACCAAGAGTGTGCCTGATGCTTGTTTTTAAGAAAGGACCATGTGAGACATGTGATACATGAACAGTGTTTGCAGAAGGTGCTTTTTCCCCATGACAGTATGTCTCTGCTGGTCAGACCTTGCTGCCATGGGAGACACAAGTGACACAGCTCATTTTTTGCTTGTTGTAGGTGCTTCACTTGGAAAGATGAAAACAGCATAATCAGGGGAGAGAATGAGAGAAATGACACTTTCCATGCTTTTGAAATGGCAATAAATAAATCAGAAAGCAAAAAGAAAAAGAAATATGATGACGACGAATATCAATTTTGCTTCTGATGAGCATTTGTTCCTAAAAACAAGGCTATTTAGACTGGTCATGAAGTCCTTGAGGTGCACATTTGGAAATGATAGCATTGCACTCGGTTTGTAAAGGAATCTAAAACGTAAATTTGGCAGGGTGCTGTTGGAGTCATGCCAATATTGAAGTCAAATTCACCTGGGATTGAATCCAGGTTCTGACACTAATTAGCTGGCAGATTGCAGACAAGTTACTTAAATCAGCTGCACCTCAGTTTCCTTATTTTATAAGCTGGGGATAATAATGGCAAACTCAGGGAGGTAGCGGGGATATTGATAAGTTTGATATGTCAAATGTTCGGAACAGATTACACAGATGCAGGCTCTTATGCTGATTTTCACTAATCTTTGTAACCAGGCCCTGCTGATCATGGATCGGATACATTGTAATTGCTGATATAAATTGAGAAGTGTATACTTTGGAAAGAGTCAGTTGAAATCAGCAATCAATATACTTTCGAAAACTTAAAAGGATTCTTTATAAAGCTCAAAGCCACCCACCCAGAAGTCTATGCCAAGTTAAAAAAAGAAAATGTTTTCCCATGACTTTGAACTGGTTCCTCTGGTTCATTTGCATCTCCTCCCTCTGTGAACATAGAATCCGATCCTACATTTTAACAACCGTCTTAAGTGATTCCTATGTAATATAAAAAATTGTATGTCTGTTTGGGGATCCATAAGAACCATGTGAGGATTGTGTTAAGCAGTAGATTATCATCCCTTCTATCCAGGGTAGAAATGCAAGTTTTCAGCAGGAAGTTGAATGAGAATAAATCAATTCAAAGCCTTGCATATTTATCGAAGAATATACTTTTATCCCGACTTTCCTGCAATAGAAAAACAAAAGCTGCAGAATGCATCCTGCACTCCCTGGTTACGCTTCACCATTTGTGTTTCAAGAATGTTTTAAAATAAACAAATACATTATAGTTCACCCAGGTCACAGCCACGTCAACATTGCTGTCAGAATTTGAGAGCTTCCCCACTGAAAGAGAAATCATCTTAAGAGCATCTTATAGTTTCTTCCATGGAAATCACTTTCCACACGATGTGAATGATACATATTTTTTTCAATCAAACAGGCACTACTTCATAATAGAGACATTGTTTTTTGTTTTTTTTAAGACCACTCCCCAGTAATTGGAGGCTTCTTAGATTCTCTCTTCCTTAAAGTGAAGTTAATGGAGGATAAAGTAAAACTGAAATCATTAATCTTTTTTTTCAGACAGATTATCTTTTCCATGGCCATTTTCAAAAGAGTCAGACTGAAACTGAATCATGTACATACTTTTCATAATGGTGTTGGGGCACGCTGGAGAACTGTTCAGTTGGTGCTCATTGCTAAATAATCCTGACTAAAAAATGTAAGAAGGGGCTCTAATTTGTTCTATAATAAGTAGATGCTATCATTCATATTTAATGCATATTCAAACAAGTGTTAGACGGTCCTGTCTGCACAAAAGGATATCTTTTCTATGCGCTTAACTGACAAATGGCAACCATTTGTAATACAAAACTAAGGAAATCAAGGTTACATGCTAAACTCTTGCATACATTTCAGATAATCTTCACTACAACTCTGAAATGACCAAACAGGGACAATTAACTTGAATAGGAATATTTATGAGTCTATGCTCTAGACTCTAGTCTATGCTCTACTAGAAATTTAACCTCCCTTCTGTTAGAAAACTGTGCAAGGTGTGTGTGAGTTGCAAAGGAGCCAAAAGTTCTTTAGTGAAAGATTGGGAAATAAAAGCTCCCACTTCAAAGATGGCAAACCACCCATATCACTCTGAATGTGTCACTCTCTGTAGCCCAGAAAATAATCAATCTCCTTGCATCAGGCTCCTGAAAGGACTCACTACATCTCTTCTGAGTCTCCCAGGCTAGAATTTTGACCTTAACATTCCTTTATCCTGATCATTGCTCTGCTCAAACACATTTTACAAAGTCAGGTCACTTCTAGTTTCAGTCTTGAACATGACTGAACCAGTTCAGAGACTTACTTTCAAACTTCCAATTAATTTTCTTCTGATAAACATGGAAGATAACACTTCCATCTCCTGCTTTCTTTTTAAAGAGCTCTTAAAGTATAGACATTTACTGAGCACTCAGTATTTCATAAAGTTATGGGACTGCTGAAGTGCCTCCCACCTTGGCAGTTTTTAGCATTGCCTGTGATTCCTTCATCCTTTGATTCATTAATTTTAAACAGTAACCTTCTTGTATGTCCTTTCTCTTTCTCTAGTTCAAATTCAGACAGCCTTTGGATTATAAATGTCTCTGTCATGTACAACTCAGTTATAAATCACCTCCCATAAACCCTTCTGACGCTTTTGAGGTACAGGCAATGGGGTTCTCTACATAAAACACACCATTCAGAAGAAGAGAAAACTTACCCTGGGGCAAAGAGATCAGTGTTGCATAACCAGAGGAATAAGGGATTAGTGCTCCAATGGGAATTGTAAAAAGCCAAGACTGTCCCCAAGGAAGTCAGGGCTATTTGTTCACAGTCATTATCCAATTCTCAACACATCTCAATCAACATCTTGGATTAAAGGCCAGAATGTCACTCCAAACACTCATTCTGACCTCACTGGCCTTGAGTTGATTCCTTCTTACAGTGACCCTGTAAGACAAAATAGAACTGTGTGTTTCCGAGGCTACAAATGTCTATAAGAACAGAAAGATTTATCTTTCTCCCAAGGAGCAACTGATGGATTCAAACTGCCGACCTTGTGGTTTTCAACCCAATACACAACCCACCATACCACCAGGACTCCTAATCATGGCACCAGCATTATTATATTAACAGAAGAAAGAAGACTGGTGGGCTGATAAGTACTTGTGAGTTCATCTCAGGACACATACTTTTTTAATAGGAATTCAACTGAGAATTGAGCCTATGTAAGTTCAAGAATTTACCCAGGTCTCAATTAACAAGAAAATGCATTGATTAATCCATTTTCCCTTCTTTTAAGAATGCATGTATCTTTAAAAATGATTATAAAACATCGTCTATGGGAATGTGATATGGTGTGGTGTCTTTCAGCTTTCTTACATCAACTACAGCTATTCTTATGGCTCCTGAAAATAGCAATGGTGACCTGTGTGGTCTTTATTCATCCAAGGTGGTGTTTCAAGGTGTTACAAAAGTTTGAAATTTAAATTAACAAATTTCAGGATGCTTTTAAATAGATCTGAAGTTACACAGTAGTTCATTGTGAAATTCAACCAACTCTACACTGCTCTCATTCCTAGATCACCAGCTTGGTTGATATTTTATGGTCCTGTCAGTCTCCAGATTATGAAGCTCATTCCTAAGTCTGCACTTGACTTGACTTTGTGTGTAAATTGGAACAGTTAAGTATAGTTTACTAGCTAGGTACTTTTGAGTCAGTTCCAACTCACAGCATCCTAGTATACAAGTAAATGAAACACTGCCCCGTCCTGCACCATCCTTATAATTCTTGTTATGTTGAGTCTTTGTGTCAATTCATCTTCTTGACAACAGTCTTCAATAATCTTCAATCTTAAAGGCAGAATATACTTTCCCAGGGTTGATCTTTCATAATAACATGTCCAAAGCACATGAGAAAAAAAATCTCCCTATCCTCACTTCTTTGGAGCATTCTGCTATATTTCTTTCAAGACAGGTCTTGTTTATTCTTCTAGCAGTCCATGATAATTTCAATTTTCCTCATCAGCACCATAATATAAATGCAGCTATTCTTCTGTGGTCTTCCTTACTCATAAAAAAGGGTGGGATCTTATTTTGTATAGATATTGGTTATTCTTGAATTTTCCAGCCAAATCTCATCAAATAGCACTAAAATACCAATGTGATTTCTAGAAGATTTTACCTATTGAGTGAAAAGACTCTTTCTGGTTAAACTACAACAGTAATCTGTGAACACTGACCATAACCAAAATGAGGCATGTGGTAGTTACATAATCTGGTGTCAATTTTGGGACTTGAGAGAATTGAGTGAAGGGGTGGTGGATCAGAACCAATGAGGCCTCTTTGTGGGCATGGTCTTCACCTGAGAATTCTGGGAAACCCTGTGGTTCTTCCTTGAAGACAGAAGACTCTCTCTGCTCACTCCCTGAAACAACGCTTTACTGAAAAGACACATGGTGCTGTGCCCTGGGAACTGGAGAAGCCACCTGGACTGATCCTGATGCAACCAGACCTCTGAAGCCAGAGAAGCCATGTTGAGACCCCTGCCAGTGCTGAGATGTTAACAACGCCATTTGATCCAAAGACTTTCTACTCACTGGCCTGTGATTATCCTGGATTTGGCATCATTGCATGTGCTTTGTGAGTCTGAAGAGAACTTTATAGATTGATATCGGATATATAGGCTAATAATATTGGACTTATGGGCTTGGGACAGGACTGGATTGGGATGCTTCCTTAATGTTCAATTATACTTTATAGAAAACTCTGTCTTATACACATATGAGTTTTTATGGATTTGATTCTCTAGTCTACCTGAACTAACATAAGGCACACTATAAAATTAAAAAAAATACAAATCCTCATAATTTTAATTTGGATTACAACCTATTTTAAAATAAACATGATGAATTCATATTGCCATTTCCTAGCTGTGGCCAAGATGTGCCAGTGAGAGGCTCAGAGGCAGGGGCATGGTGGAATGGGAGTGAGTCAGCAAATTCATACTGATGAATGTAACAAAGGCAGGAGGACAGAGGGAGAATCACAGGTGAAGTCTCTTGATTGATGGGCAAAGAGATGGAGGCTTTGTTCACTGAGCAATCATGCCAGAAGTCAGTGTGAAGATGAGTCTCGTTTGAGATTCATAGATTTTGAAATCCCAGGCAAACACTCATCCAGGCAAGTGTCTGCAGATAATGAGAAATACAAAACTTGGCCTTAGAACAGTCTGCCTTGAGGGAAATAAATTTTGCGTGCACAAGCCTAGAGGTGATACCTGAAACTCTGCAGGTACTACAGGCTGGAGACAGGGAATGTGGTGGGGGCAGTAATAGAAATTCCTGCTCTACTAGCCAGCCAATGCTACAACGAACACCTGCACTGTTTGAAAAATTGAGCAAAATACAAAGACTTCTAATATAAAGTGTCTGTTCTGAGCATTTAATATCTGACCAATAAATGTGAAAAAAAAACACAGTATGAAACAACAGTATAACAGTATATTAAGGGGGCATTGGTAGAATTCTCGTCTCTTCTGCAGAATACCTTGGCTCAGTTCCCAGCCAGTGTGCTTTATGTGGAAGCTATTGAGTTGCTCTGATGTTGAATAGGTTTCAAAAGAGACTCAAAGAGAGAGAGAGAGAGAGAGAGAGAGAGAGAGAGAGAGAGAGAGAGAGAGAGAGAGAGAGAGTCGGACTGACCACAAAGGCTTGGTGATCAACTTCCAAAAATGAGCCATTGGAAACCACATGGATCTCAACTGTCTTATCTTCAACTCCTCATGCGGTGGTGCAAAAGGAGTTGGAATTTCTTGGTGCGCTGCAGGAAGTCACCATGAGTTGATGACTGACAAAAAGGCAACCAACACCTGTCACAGGGAGTTGCTGGTGGGTGGTTTTATGTTCAAGATCTCAAAAGTGTTAAGGCACGTGGCAGATGATCTTGTCCTTACATCTCTCCAATGGCTTCCAATGTAACAAAAAATTAAAACCACTTATCTGCGCTGACAGATAGGTGTAACCCATTTCACCACAGAGCTCAGCAGCCCCGTCATGGATATTCTGTGCTCAAGTGTCACAACAACCTTATTTGTCTCTCTACGGGATAGTGCACCCCTTTTTCCTTAATTCCCCTCTTTTCATTTATTTTCATCACTATTTGATCTATCTTTCCCATTTATGACTGCTTCATACACGCAATTAGCTATTAGTACCAATAGAGTAACTATATGACAATGAGCATATAAGAAAGGTCCAATATTGTACTTGCTGGATGACTAAACAAGTGAAAGAAAAATCCCCAAACCATATTTAAATAAAGAGCATAAGCTCTCATGGAGGGCATATATTTAAATGTACACCTTTTGGTAAAGAACAGAATATCTGCCAAGGTTTCTTAGCATTGTGTCTTTACAATAATAACTATTCTTACAATACTGCTTATAAAGCCACAGTGTAGAAATTAGGTCAAATGATGCTTCTCTGGCTTTAGCAATTATCACCTATCAGATTTCAAAGCACAATATTTAATTATTTTACCCTCTCAAAATCCAGTGTAACACATGAATGTTACCACGAGGGATTTGATTTAATAAATTTTGTCTAAAAATAAATGTATCAATTATATTTTAGAGATTGTCAGGAGAAAGAGAAACCACTGCACTATTATCCCTCTTCAAGATTGTATGTCATTCATATATTTAAAAATAAAACCCTTCTCATTTCCTGCTTCATTGTTAAAATTATTTAAATACTGAAATAACCATTCACACACTGCTATATATTTTTTCTTGACACATGTTCCAAGACAAAAAGAAAAGGTAATTTTTTAAGACAAAGACAATGAAATAAGCAAATTATCAGAACACTGATTGCTTCTTGTGTATATAATTAATTCCTTGAAATGAAAACATCTAAATGACATGACACAGATAAGTTTTCAGAAGTGGCACATCCACTTCATCCCTGTATCTAACATTGCAGTGAGGTCCCTGAGCACTATAGGGAGGCTGCCAAAACACATCTTCTGTGACTTTCTAATCCCTCTCTTTGTTTCCCCCTCTGTTGCTCTGCAATTGCCGGAATCAGCATGAATACACTTTTAAATAATTTATTGACACTTCTACATAAATTACATCCTTGGGGCACGGGTGTAGTGAACTTAGAAGAGGCCAAGTCCTCACTGTGGGGATTGGTCATCTATCAACGTGAACGACAATTTTCCAAACCCACTGAAACCACAGCACACTGGCAGCTTGGAAAGGATGCAAGAGCTTCGAGTCAGAAATGTGTGTAGGAGTGTTCCCTGCAGTAGAGTTTATTTGAGAAAATAAATTCCCAAGGCGGGGGGGGGGGGAACCACAATCCTTGGCAGGTGAGAGACAAACTATGATTCATTTATTCTGGTCTTATGATTTAAATTTTATACAAATGATGGTAGGTATTATGTTTTACTTGTTTGAAATCAATTGACCATTACCTTCACTAGCCATATGCCTATACTTGTCTTACAAATCTATTCAAAACCGCACCCCGGTCACCTGGCACCTCACACTAAACTTCCTCCTGCTGTCCAAGTCTCATATTCTTGTGATTGACAGGCATATTCCACCGGCAGGACTGGCTTTCAGCCTCATTGTTGACATGGGACAACAACAAAGAGAACACTGGACCATGTGTGAGGAAAAGTCTTTTCAGATAATATCTGACAGGGCTACTGTACCTGATCCTAAACTCTTTCTCTTCTGTAGACTTACTTCCTAATTTACAAAATGGAGGTGATAGACTTGATCCATGGTTCCAAAGATGGCAATATTAGTCCAGATCTCCTAGGGAGCGCCTAAAAAAAATAAGATTTCAAGGTACCAGCTACAGAAATTAAAGCTCCAAATGGCCTGTGTGGCACCCAGACATTTTTTTAAGTCTTCCAAGTAATTTTAATAATCATCTAAATTTGAGAACCACTGAATTGGAATTCCAATGTATGCAAAATCCAAAAGAACTACATTGAGAAAATAAATAGAGTACAACATGATTTAGAAAACAATTAGGCTTTAGAGTCAATTGCAACTCACTCAACCAACATCTTTTGAGTGTATTCACTGCTTGCCATCTAATTTTTTTTTAGTTTCTGGGTGTGTGTGTGTGTGTGTGCACGCGCGCGAGTGTGTGTAGCATCACTGCCCTGGTGGGAGTAGGAGGCCCTGCCTTGTTCCTGGAGAGCTGCTGCTGGATTTGAACTGTCAACCCTCTGGGCCGCAATCCCGCATTCAAGCACTATGCCACTGGGGCTCAGCCAACCACCTAGTCATTTTTGACTCATGACAACCCCAGAGGTATCACAGTAGACCTGTGTTCCACGGAACTTTCCATGATGATTTTTGGAATCAAATCACTCGGTCTTTCTTTAGAGAGGTCTCCATGTGAACCAGAACTTCCAACTTTTCAGTTAGCCACCAAGTGTGCCAATGCTGTTTATACCACCAGGGAATCCCATGGTGTATTTTAGTTAAAAAGAAAAACAAACAAATCCTATCATTTAAAGTTTATATTTTACTGGTGATAAGCTAGATCTGAAATATGTCAGATGATGATAGGAACAATGGAGACAATAAAGCAGCAAAGAAAAGCTAGGAAAAGTATGGCCCATGCAGTGACAAATGTAAATGGAAACCAAGAACAAGAGATTAATTGTGCATATCTCAACACTGGTATGAGTATCATAAAAGAGTGGGACAGTATTAATTATAGAAGAGGCAGCGGGGAAGGCCACTTTAAGGGGGGGGGCGTTCACTATTGCCAATGACCATGAACTATGCAAATATTATACGCAAAAGCAAGCCACAAAGTCTGAGTTTGGGTTGACTCTATCTATCTTTGCCAAGAAGGACTTGAAACTAGCCAAAGAAAGTTGGCAGGGGCCTACACTTACTCTTCTAGTTAGCTAATTAGCTTTAACACTTGTCTTAGTTTCCTTTCCAAAAGCTCTCTCCAATTCCCCAAGACTCTGCTAGGATAAGCTCCTTTAGTTTCTCCTAGTTCCCTACCTTTTCGTGTACAAATTGTGACCATCGCATTAGTTGAGGGACATCACTCGTGTCTTGTCTAGTCACTTCACTGGACTTGAAGGCAAGAAACTCTGCATTCCTTCAAGTTGACATGGACTTACACATACAGAATGATGACTAGAAATTGGCTTCAACGAAGAGTTGCCTTCTTCTATCTTTTTATGAATGTTGAAGATCACATTTGCAATTTATCTCTCTGGAGTTGAGAGACCAAAGAGGACCTAATCCTCTAATTATGATGTGTTGGCTGTAGTCTTTGTAAACCTCATTTGTGTGTGTGTGTGTGTGTTCTCCACGGTCTTTGATTCTCCTGTGTGTGCTCTTTCCCACGTCTGCATGGCCTGTCCCACCTCTTACTTTTTCTTTCCATCATCATATTCCAACAAGTCCATTTCTCTTAAAACCTATTTCTATGATCACCATCCCTGCTCACACTGCTTAAATCTCCACTCCCAAGTCCACCTTTCTCTTTGCCACCTGTTATTTTCACTACCTGGCTTTCTGCACTGTTACTTTCTTCTCCGTGCTCACTTACAGAGAAGTTCTGCTTTTGACTGTTCAAGGGAGGTTTGAACCAGTATGGAAAGAGCTGTGTGGAAACTACAATTAAATAGCATATATCTCAAATAATGCTTTGGTTCATTTTTGTTTTTGTTTGTTTTTTGTCCCACATCTTAATTTTTTTATGCACTAACCAGAGAAACTCATTGAAAACTTGTGATTCCCCCCTCCCTTTTAAGTTTGCTTTAAAAACATTGCTTTTGCATTCACTTTAGATGACATAGAAATTTTAGGTAACTTCTGCATTTACACATGTTATCAGGAGAGACAATCTCTGGACAAAGACAAACATACTTGTGTGATATGATATTGAGATTATAAGGATGCTACAACATATTGCAATGAGGTTGAAATAGATATAGCTATAGATATAGGGGTAGAAGTATTCTCAGATGACCAATGTTAAGAGTTTTGATAGGTTATGTGCTTCTGTTTGGCACATTATGGTAAAAAAATTGGGGGAGATCATAATTGACTGACCCATAATTCAGGAAACCAATTCAGTTCATCTGTCTTCAAATATCTTAGAAAGTCAAACACACACACAAATCCTGGTATAAGCATTTTTGCATTTATATATCTTATAATTTTATGAGAAAGGGTTGCCTTCCAGTAAGAATGATGCCAGGAAGAGTGCTCCACAATCAAGAAGAATGTAACCAAAATTATTTTAGAGATCTTCCTCTTTTTTTCTTGAAATTCTCAGTTGATCACATGATAGTTTCAGTATTTCAAACACTGCAAGAGGCAGACTGGAGCTCCCTTCAGTGTGCCTCTGGGTCCCATTGTCAAATAGTATTCTCATTATATTTTCAATGCATGCTCCCAGGTGTCATTTTAGATATAATATTCTGCTATTGCATTGTTCCAACCACCTCATATCTACATGGGTGCCCCCAATTGGGAGCTAGACACTATTGACTTATCCTAGATGTGTGGGGTTAGGATTGTGTGCACAGAGGACTTGGGCCAGTGCTGGGTTGCCAGTGCATTCATTATACAACAGTCCATCAGTACATTTCTAATCCCTAAATAGAGAAAACTCCATTGCACAGAAATTTAAACCATTTTCTGACACACACAGAAATGTGGAGGTAGAATCAAATATGGAATTCAAGACCCACCTTGTTCGACTTTGCCTCCTTTTCCTATAGAACCTTCAAGATGTTTCCCAGGGTGCCAGTGAAAGCTAAGGGTGGGATGAGAATTCCTAATTTGAAAAGGCAACATCTTAGAGAGAAGCCACACTGTGAACTTCCAGGTTCCCTTACCTCTACACTTCCTAAAATTCTATACACACACTTGTCTCATTCACTTGATATTTTTAAACTAAAAATGTAAGGTTTATTTAGAGGGGAAGGGAGATAACAGGGATGAAGGAGCCTTGATCCCATAAGTCTGTCCCTACTGTTTCTTAAAGACATCATCCTTTGCTTTATAGACCTTAGCCTAGGCTGCCTGGTTCTGTGGCTCTTCCAATGCTTCCCCACAGTTCCGCATCTGCCCAAATTCAATCTCCTCTAGTTAGTCTTTTCTGCATAGGGACAATGGCCTATGAAAATCTTTAGCACTTGCCAAATGATTTTACATTTAATTTAACAAGGTCTTGTATTGTCCCCTACTGTTCAAGTCTTTATGTCTATTTCTGGGAATAAATGATAATCTTTCCATAGGGTAGACAATGTTCTTTCCTTTCCCACTCATATCATTCTTTCTCTGTGCATTTACAAAGGGCAGATAGCAGAATTCCAGTGAGAGGAGAGCCTTGCACAAGCCCGGGCACCGTGCCTGCAGAAAGTATCTGCTCAATGCTCACAGGTCAAGAATGAAGCATGGGGGCTGAGCCCCGGTGGCGTAAGTGGTTGAGTGCGGAACTGCAGCCCGCGGGCTTGGCGGTTCATATCCAGCCGGCGCCTGGGTAGTGCCCACGACCACCAGAGGCAGTGATGCCCACAAAAAAAAAAAAAAAAAAAGAATGAAGCATGATGGTGCCCAGCTCTCAGTTTTGGATTTAATAGAATCCTATTATTAATGTACGGGATGAATATTATTTTAAATCATTCACCGACATATTCCTCAAAAATATTTAGTTGCAAGACAAAAAGAGACAAAAGACTTCATCATATTTTTTCATAGTTATTGATGTCCACATTCTTTCCCTATATTAAAATGGAGCAGAAATCAATATGTGGTGCACAGAGGGATAATCAACACACCCATTAAAACAAGACACTGGAAACATTTCAGTGATAAATCATGTTTATCAAATGAATTGTTTATCACAAACAAACTGAAATGCAAATGCTTTCATCAATTAAACAATGAAATAGAAAAAGCATGAGAAATGAGGCTGCGGATGGAAATTGATCTGTTATGAGTTTCTAAGCAATCAGTTCAGAAAGGCAAGAGAACAGTCAATATCATTGGAATTCTAAGTATTTCCTCATTTACCTTTTGAACTTCAGCCTGAGAAGGGATTAATAGTTTTCTGATCATTCACACTGGGCACTGCCAGAAATAGTCACATGTTAATCACAGCTGTAGTCTGTGAATTATGTCCCACCTTGTCACCAAGTTCATTTTGATACACCGAATTTGATGAGGTAATAATTCTCCCTCCTCAAAGGGTTGGCAGATTTGAGATTTTAAAGAGGAACTATGAAATAATGCCACCACATTTGGAAAAAGGAAGGGAAAATGACAAAAGTAAGTACCCATTGAGTTTATTCTTTCTAAATGAGAAAATGAACATAAATTACTTAACACCAAGCTAAGCACATTATACTAGGCTATTATATTATTATTCCTGTCTGGTTATGAATAGGAGAGTAATGATAATTTTGAAAAAAAAATCCTTGATGGTGAAAGAAGAAAAGTTCCAATGAAACAGGCACACTTGCTAACATGTTCCATTAGTGAACTAAAGTTCAACTGCTATCATGACAAGGCTACACTAGACCAGTGATTCTCAACCTGTGGTTCACAACCCTTCTGAGGGTTGAGCGACCCTTTCACAGGGGTCGCCTGATTCATAACAGTAGAAAAATTACATTAATGAAGTAGCAATGAAAATAACTTTATGGTTGGAGGGAGTTAACCGTAACATGAGGAACTGTATTAAAGGGTCACGGCATTAGGAAGGTCGAGAACGACTGTTTTAGACTATGAAAACCACCAGTCAGTTATCTTCATTTGAAAGCCAAGGAACCAGAAATGCATGGGAGAGATGCTGCTTGTCCAAGAGAAGACCACAACATCAAACCCAGATCCATTTTCCAATGCACTACACACTCTCTATTGGTTCCTGATCCCTTGCCATACATCATCAGCATATTTTGCCTTACAGAAAGTAATTTATGCTAATGGGGTCATTTGAGAGCTAGCCGGCAGGTATGACTTACCTTCAATATTTAAAATATGCTTCTGTTTAAGGGAAATCAACCAAAGGAACATATGAGAGGTACTCTTTGCTGCTAAAAGGATCTCTTCAATGAACATCAACACCAAGGTAACAGGTAATTTCCTTGGGACCCAAGAACCCCTCCTAATCTAAATCCCAGCCAGTTGAAACAGGAGGCCTACTGTGGCCTCTGTGTTATCAGATTACTTGTCTGGAGAAAGTGAGCAGAAGCCAATAAGAAATCTCATGCCACTTTTTGTGGGGCCTGACTCTATGCCGGAAGAAAAAGGAACAGCCAAGGTAGCAGACCGATAGCTAAATTGCACCCACTATAAAGACACACACAAACTTATGTACATGTGCATATGAGGCCTTCTGAAAGTTCTCAGATAACATTGCTTTTTAACTTCACTTCTCCATGAACATTTTGAAACTTCCTTCTATGTGCAAGCACACACGTGCCAATTCACAAACACTCAAGAGTCAATCGGTTACTGGTGAGTTGGTCCCAATTTATAGTAACCTGATATGGGTCAAGAGAAATGTGATCCACACAATTTTCAATGACTGGATTTGGGGAAGCCGATTGTTAAACTTTTCTTCAAAGTACCTCTGGAAAGACTCGAACTTGCAACCTTTTGATTGCAATCTGCCCAGATTGTTAACCATTTATCCCATGAAGGGATGCGTAAGATGAAATTTGATTTCTGGCAGAACACAGATCAAGATACAGGACCACAAAGGATACCAAAGTCCAAGAAAAGGCAGTTCTATTAGGCTAATGGCCCCACCACACTCCTCCTCTGACAACTGATGATCTATGGCACACACAGTCAAGTTCCTGTTGATGAAGCATATTGATGGCACTGACAGGTGACACATGATGGACGGCCCCTTCCATGGTCCAAAACAAAACAAAAAAAGAAACAAAACAGCAATAGAGTACACCCTTTACCAAAGAGAGGAAATCTTTAGAGGAGATAATGTCTAAACTGATACTTTATACAGTTGGTTACGCCCTGATGCAGACATCACCTCTTCCCAGTCAGCACCCCACTACTTATCTTGGGAAAAAATTACTAAGCTGCAAAAAAGTTAAGTAGATACATTTCAGTGAGCATCTGTATACACTTCATGTAGGCATCACTAGCAGTTAATACTTTGTTTTCTCTAAAAATGTAACTAGCAAATACATGTGTATGTATTTACACATTATAAACACTTTTCATAGAAAATCATTTAGAAGTCATGTGCAAATAGTCTCCAGAATAATTGAATGTATGTCCTATAAGAAGACTTTCCTGCACACTATACACTCTCACAACCTATAGGTAGGTTTCCTGGGTGGTAGAATTCTGGCTTCCAGCAACAACTAACTGAATGTTTGGTGGTGCAAACCCACACAAGAGCAACAAGGAAGAAAGGTCTGGAAATCTTCTTCCATTAAAACTACAGCCAAGAAAACCTTCTGGAGCTTAGTTCCGCTCTGCTAACATATGAGGTCATCATAAGTCAAAATAAAATTGACAGCAGCTGGTTTGGTGACTGTGTACCATAATCCACAGGGACACTTTACAAAGCTGAGGTAGAAAACTTCTATTATCTTTCATGTCCATGTATTTTTAGAAGTCCCTCATATGCCATTACCCATATATTGTCACACATTAATCCAATGTCCTCTAAGCTTCTTCACTTAAATTTCCCCAATTTCTTCAATACACCTCTTAAATTTATTCATTTTAATCAAGAAATCCATCAAGCTTAATGGTTTGCATTTTTTTCCTATAGGTATTTATTTAATTTTGAGTGATAATTAACATATCATACAATTAAATGGTTCAATTATATTAAGAAGGTTTGTGCAGTAATCCCCTCAATCAACTTTGGGACTTGTTCTTTCCTCTTGTACCCATAGATATTGACGCCTCATTTCCCCCACCCTTGGCTTTCATGACCCTAGGTGATCATTAATCCAGCTACTGCCTTCACACATCTACCTGTCCCAAATTTCCTATATAGATAAACCTACAAAGCAAGGGCAAATCACCAACAATAACTAAAGCAAGGACAAAGACCTCAACAACAATGACTATGCAAATCAGAGAAAGGTCTCAATCTAAGAGAATATAAAAAGAAAAAAAATAGAATAAATTTACGCTGGTTTCAGAGAGCGATCACATGACAAGCCTAAGTACAGTTGCTAACATCTACTTCACACTGCTCTTAAGGCTGGTAAAGCTCTTAGTCAATGTGCATTGGGTATTCAGAGGACACTCAATCCATTTAAGGATCTTGCAAGTGGATTTGGAGCTACCACTATCTTTCGTAGCTTTAATCAAACTGGGTGTTCAGAATTTATGCACTGTTTCCATTCCAGGTTTGGATCTTATTATTTTCAATCCTTGTATCCTTGAAGCACACAGGCTGGTGTGCTTCTTCCATTTGGACTCAACTGACTCTTTACTTAGCTAGCTGCTGGTTTGGAGACAGTGTTCGACAAGACAAAGTTATAATATTTTGTAAATTATCAAGGGTTCATTAGGGAGGGGAAGCAGCAAAGGGTGGAAAAAGGATGAGACCATACTAGGGGCTTAAGTGGAAGGAAAATGTTTCAAGAATGATGATACGATCAAAGGTACAAATGTGCTTTGCATACAATGGATGTATGGATAGATTGTGCTAAGAGTTGTATGAGCCACCAATAAAGTGATTTTAAAAATTAAAACGATTAAAAAACAAACAAAAGACCCCAGACACTATGTTTCCTGACAGCAGGACAGCATCTGATTTTTTCCTGCATCCTTTGTTATGGAATCAACTTTGTTATGGCAAGCTCTTCATGAAGGTGAATATCCAATAGAATCATGTCATAAGAACTAATTGTTCTTACATGATAGCTATGACCAATGAGTGCTCCAAATCCATCCATATAACTATGGTTTCTATAAATCCCTGATTCATTGTCATTTTATTGTAGCGTAACATAAATTATTTTGATGGAACTTTAGGTAATTCTGATGGCGATATTACTTTAGTAGATGTCAAAGCAAGGATTTTGAGCTTTGCAGTTTAGCAAATGGTTGAGCAAAGGATTTTATACATATGTAGATCTTCTTATTAAATCCCAATACAAGACCTGTCAACTCATCTGTCTTAAAATTGTGGGTTACTGGACACTTGCTAAACATACCAGGATGGTGGAAATTCACACAGTGACACTCAATTACAAGAATGGAACCATGCCTGGAAGACTGGCACATGTCACATAAAGGCAGAAAGAGCATGCAAACAGCAAATGCATGTGGATTCTGGGTCACCATTCAATGGATACCCCTAGAGCAATAGGTCTGAACTCTCCTCAAACCCGACATTTCTTAACCTCGGGGTCGTTTTCTGATTCTTCTCCCAGTAGGGAATTTCATCTTAGAGTTCAAGTGAGTAGTTTTACTCATTTCTTAGTTCTGTTATAAGCAAATTAAAAGTAAAGTCGAATTTGCTTAGTGGGTTTTCCAATTCTGGTCCTTCTGATCTGTTCTACAAAGTTTGTTATGTACCTCAGAAGGACAGATTCTAATGTCCCAATTGTGTATGGCACATTGCCTGAGTTACTGGGGATGTTTAGGAATCAATCGTATGTAGCCAGTTAGGTTCATAATACCCGGTGCATCTTTCCCTGGGGGTCTCCATGAGCAATGTTAAGCATTGTTCCCTGTAGTGGGGTGCTGCCCCTGGCCCACCTACCATCATAAGTGAAACTCTCTCTTCCAATACAAACCAGACCTCCACGCTCCCTAGATCTGACCTCCAGAAAAGTTCACTAAGTACTCTTGTGGGATTGTCTGTCAATTTGAGGTTACCATAAGACATTGTTTGATGGTGGAAGTTAATTTGTCTTCTCCTCCTCCCCTGTCATAGGCCAGGGTTAGGGTTCAGAAGTAAGGACTCTCCTGCTGAGAGTACTTGCCTCTGAGTTTCGCCAAGACATTTCATCCATGGTTGTTATCTGACTCTCCTTCCTCCTGATTTCTGTTGCATTATCTATTTTATTCAACTTTTAATGCTGTTCTCTTTTTCACAGCTTTGGCTTTAATGAAGCATCAAAGCCAGTTGTCTCTTATAGAAATTCTCATCACTTGGATTTATCCAATTGTTTCCTGATAATTAGCTTACTTAAACATCTTTGGGCAATACTATTACATAAATGATATTGTGGCTTCTTGCATCATAACAGTAAGCACATACTTAGTTCCAATATTGACAATGCTAAGCTATTGCTATAATGTTTAATTAATAATAATTTATTCAAATTAATAAAAATAAGCTTCTGCGATTGGGGGGGGAGTATTCTATTGTCTAACAGCTTGTCATTTTCATGCCTTTTGTGCTCATTGATGATTTCTCCCTGAACCAGTTGTTATATTGGGACTTATAAAAGTAGTAATTTTATAATTCTATTGTAGAATGCTATAGAGTATGGAATGAATTATACTCCTCTACAAAGGAAAGGTTTTCATTCTCATGACACTATTAGTTTTTAAATTTCTAACCACAGAAATTTTGGTCTAAAGATTAAATGCTGAAATGCAGGCAGCTCTTTGTCCTGGGGGTTTTAATGACATTTGCTTGGGACAGGGTTGTCACATCAACAAATATCTTCTCAGGAGGGCTGAATCAGTTTATTTCAATTTGACAATAGTCCACGTCTACTTGTGTTCATGACCCATTTACTTACTTTTCCCAGTGAAATGATACGATCCCTTATTCCATTTTTCTACTATCACACACTGAAAAGAGAAAGGACGGTTTTCTAGCAATAGGTAGGAAATAAAGTCTAAAAACTCCACAGCTTAAAAAAAATGACCATGAAGGGAGTCACCACCTAACAAATCATCACAGACCCGGCAGGTCAATTTGTCCAGGAATAATAAGTAGAGATTATAGTAAAGTCACAGAAAATAAAGAGCGTGAGTGAAATAATGGAGTCACACATTTCAGGGCAGCATGCTAACCTCAGTGCCCTTGGTGGTCCATGTGAGGATGTGGAAGGTGGGAACTGCAGGGGCACGCAAGGGCCAGGCAGGGGGAGAAAGAACATCGTTATTGTTTGGAGCTTTTATAGGTAAGCACCAGGTGGGTGGGAATCCCAGTAGAGTTCCTGAGCTCACAGATGAAGAAACCTCATAACTGCATTGGGGGGAAGAGATGAGGGGGGGTAGTGCCTCAGTAGGAGGTGAGAGTCAAAGACTATCTGCCTCTACAGGAAGACAGAATCAACCACGAACTCACTTTACAGCAGCAAAGACGTTGAGAGAGCATCTGCGGGAGTGGCCTTGTTAGTATTCCACAAATGACACTTATTCATTCAGAAATATATGAGGGCCTCCACCATTTTTCTGCATTCTGAGTTATAGAGTTCTTACACGCCCCAAGGTGGGATCATGCCCCAATAATTTGTACTAATAATATACCTATTAAAATGACCTAAAACCAATACTATTAAGTTCTGAAGATGGACACCCTAACACACTAATCCAGAATGAAGGAAACCCCACTGACATCCAGTCCATTCTGAGAAGTCACTGTAGGAGCTCATCTTTCTTCTGAGGAGTGGCTGGTGGCTTTGAACCACTGGCTTTTGCAGTCCAGTAATTACCCAGCAACACCTTCAGGACTCCACTGCATTCATTCAAGGATACCTTACTGATTGCAACAAAATTCTAGCTATGTTTGCACTCACTCTTTCCTACCTTGTCAGACTTATTTGGTCATCCAGGGATGATGCCTGTCAGTAGCGCAGGTAGTATCATCTATAAGTGACAAATACAGATACAGGTGTATATTTCAGAAGCTGTATTGTGCAATGATTACAAGTTTGGGTTCTCAAATCAGTTAAAAGACCAGTCCTATTCATTTGGCACTTCATTTTGAGGATCATGGATTAATGATCCATGATGAAAGAAAGAAAGAAAGAAAGAAAGCAAGCAAGCAAGCAATCTAAGCATCTAAGAGTCCTGGAGCCATTCTAGACTACACATTCAGCTGCTCATCGCACAGTAATAGTCTCAGGATCCCACCAGGGCAGATCGATGAGGCCAGTAGGGTTGTTAGGAGTTTGAGTGATTCAATGGCAGTGAGCTTGGTGTCAGGAAGCAAAACCAAACAAAAACCCTGCCGAGTTTGTTTTTAAACAAACCCTGCATACTCTCAATAATAGTGGGTACTGCTTGTTATTTTATCATTGTTGTTCTTATTTTACATCTAAAGTGCTTCATCAAAGCAGAATAATATCCCCTAAGTAATTGAAGAGTCCTTCCCAGGGTGATGGATATAGTCATTGAATGACTGACATGTTCAGAATTAGGAAAGCTAGGAAACTACACTCTTCCAGTGATACCACACAGTAGGAGAAAAATGCATTAGAAACCAAATTACAACATACTAGTCCAGAAGATTATAGCCTATTGTATGAGCAAAAGTTCTCTGAATTAATGAAGACCTAAATTGCAAGCTATTAATGAGAGATTAGCTTTCTGGGCTGGTGGGCAGACAGGCCGGCTTTAGAAAGAGCCGTGTGGATTGGGAACACGTGAACTACTTCTCAGGTATCTGAAAGTAGAAATTGGAACCCAATGAACCATTAGGGGTTATTGAATGTAAAAAGAATAATTCTAAGTTTCTTCTAAATTATACTGATGTACACATATTCATGGCCATTGTCATATGCAATTTAGCAGAACTGTGAAACTGCAAATCCCATAAGACAAATGTTGAACTATAGAGAAAAATAACCTGTCATAATTTTAATCACACAGTGATTAATGATAGACTACTTGTGTTTAAATGTTAGAAATAGTTTGCAAAACACGGGGGTGGTGAAATTGGATTTACCGCCAGTGCATACTTTATTTTTGAGTGCTACCTTTTGTACTTCATTGTTGTCTGCGAAAGTATTTTTCAAATAAGACTAACATACAATACAGTCATGAAGGCCACAGCCCTGACAGCACAATGAAACACGATCACATGATGGGACCAGGAATAACCACCATCTGCTCAAGTCTGTGACTCAGCAGGCTTCTACCACATATCAACATCTCTACATGGCCAGAAAATGACCTCGTATTACTTGATTTTTGAAAGCATGAAGTGAGCAAAAACTGTCTGCTCTATAGTTTATGGAAGAGAGCACACACCTGCACTTTCCAGTGGCAGTCTCCTGGCACTGGTGCGGCTGATCTCAAGGCGGGAAGGTAGATAAATATAATTGTCCATGAGTGGAAGGGCATTTGATGCTTCCTCACTCACAGGTCTGGGAGGTGCACTGAGTTAAGCCTTGGGTCGCTAACAGCAAGGATGAAGGTTCTAATCCTCCAGCTTCTCTGAGTCTATAAGCAGGCTGTGTCTATAAAGGTTTATAGCCCTGAGAACCCCGTTGTAACTATTCTCCTTTGCCCTGGAGGATCACTGTGAGCCAGAACGGACTCACTGGCAGGGGATTGGCTTTGGGTTTCCACTATAAAGCAACACAAACTGATCAGAAGGCAGATTGTTTTTGCTTTGTTGTTTTGGTATTTGACAAAATCTTGGTGAGCATCATAGACAGGTGTGTATGCCTTTAAGAGTCATGTAAACTCACCTGCAAACTTGACCTATGCCTTAAAACTATAATCTAAGGGAAGGGGAATGAAGGTACTGTATTGCACACAGGCATAAGAATAAAAACCAAGAGGGGGAAAGGTAGACTGATATAAATCCATGGTCCATTTTCCTACCTGTTTACTTCCTACCATCCTGCCTGCCCTAGTTCATTATGGTCCAGCCAATTTGGCTTGGTTCCTGCCCTTCAGGCACATCGAGTTTATTGCCACCTGTCAGTTGCCCTGGAATCAAATTTGATTCCTGGCAGTTGTCCTTGTGTCAGACTAGAAGTAGCCTTTACCACATATTCAATCATTGCTTTTTTAGAAGCAGATACTCAGGCCCTTTCCCCCTTATAGTTAGCAAATGAAGACTGCCCAGAGACATCAATATCATCTATTGGTTTGAGAATTTGCTCTTCCCTTTGTTTTAAATAATTCTCTCGGCACTCTTTACAATTTCCACCTCTAATTCCCATTAAGCTATGTTCATAGACATCCATCAAAATTTGCCCTCTCTCCTCCATGTGATCTGGGCTCTCAGTTACACCCCACCCCAACTCGAGTGCTCCCCACTCTTTAAATATATGCTGATTATTTGTGATTTGATCTGCCTCCCACATTATCCAAGATACTAGTCTCTCTAGTTCATCTCTGTGTCCACAGTGCTTTCAAAAATTTCTGGCAGATAATAACTACTCAATACATATTTGCTGAAATAATTCATTAAAACTGTAATTTTCTTGCTATTAGCTCCCCCCATCTCCCTGCCACCATTCACACATAAAAAATACATTCTGTATCTTCAGGAAACCTCTACTTCTGTTACTGTTTCTGAAGTGTTAGCTATCTTGGTTTTTGTGTATCAAATGATCTGAGTTATAGTAATGAATGTATGCAGGTCTAAAAAGATTAAGGAGGTAAAACAAAGACCATAATAGTAAGGAGAGAAGATACTAAAGAACCAGAGGATAGTTATGTGTTTCATTTGTGCTACACTGCACGGAGGCTTTATTATCCTGTCCAAGTGACCCTTCTGTGAGGGACTGCCCAATTATCTTAGAGATGATTTTTGGTTCTCCATTTTGTCCGTGCTCCTCATCAATTTGACTGCTTCTTTTTGAACTTCTGAAACCTATTCCTGTGGACATCTCATGAGCACACAGGCTGGTGTGCTTTTTCCACGTGGGCTTTGTTGCTTTCCTGCTTGTTTACCTCCAAGCCTTTAAAACCCCAGATGCTAAATTGTTTAATAATCAGCGAGGAACCATCAGCTTTTTTCAGCACATTTGCTTATGTACCCAGTTTTTTTCAAGTCAGGAAGATGAATAGCATGGAGTGCCACATTATTAGAACAAACCATTACTGTACTGAGGTAAGATTGAAGAAGAGTTTCAAAGTTCATCTGCTTCTTTGTATTTACACATATATACACATACACGTATATTTAAGTATTTACATGTATGCATATCTGCACTTATATATAATTTTTACTTTCTTATTCTTTCTTCTGTTTATGTTTTTCTTTCCTCCTACTCGAGGGGAGCAAATAACAGAATTGTAGGTGAATGAATAAATTGGATGTGATAAGATACAGCAAAAAAAACCCCCAAACAAATAATAATGAATAATAAGGGTTCCTGAGGGTAAGGTAGGGGTGAGAGAAAAAAATGGGGGAACTGATATCAATGAATTCAAGACGAAAGAAAATGTTAAGAAACTGCATGTGTAGCAATTGTACAATTAAGTTTGATCTAATTGAACTGTGGAATGGTATAATATCAGTAAGATCTACAAATAAAGTGATTCATTTTTAAAAACCTGTGATTCTCAAGGTATGATGAGAAACGTCAAAAGGATTCCACCACCCGAATTAGAATAAGGACCGAGAAGCTTTTAACAATCTGCATGTGACAAAAGGGAAATATGACAGTTGTCATAGAGAATATATTAGGCAAAATACACATTTTACTTAAAAGTTCTCATGGGAAAGAGTGACAGTAACAAACACTACACCACAAAGGCAGCCGAGACTTCAGAAGATGGCCTCTATTACTTGTCTACTCCGTGTTTTATAAACATTAGCTCACTGCATCCACGGAAGAGCACTATGAGATGTTTACTATGAGATGTTTACTGTTCTCATTTGATAGGTCAAGTCACTCCCCACAGGGCACACCGCTGGCAGTGTCTGGCGAGGATCCCGACTCATGTCTGACCCAGTCCCAAACCTGTGACTGCTTCGCACGCTCTTATTTGGAATGCGCCAGTTCCTTGAACTTCTGGAAGCACAGTCTCCTGCATGGAACTAGGCTGATTTCCAGAATTTCTGTTTGTAAGGCCGACAGCTACAAGTTGGAACATGCACAATTATTCTTGACAAGATTGTGATCATCCTGGAAGGCCCACTTGCCCCCAAATGTAGCAGCTATTGTGACCTGTTGCAATTATCCAGAGCAGATGAGGCAGGGGCTGACAACGTTGACTAAATGCCGTCCCTATGGCAGGAGCATTCACACCTGACAGCCTCAGAAGAGCCTTCTGAAATAAGCCCTGGGGTCTGCATTTTAGATCAAGAATCTGGTTCCTGCTGTGGACGCAATGGTGGTTCCTTGGTAGAGTTCTCATTCAAGAGATCCCTTTTGATTTCCATCCAATGGTGTCTTGTCTATGCATGCACCAAGGCACCCACAGGTCTCCAGAAGAACTTCTAGATAAAGATGAATGGAAAGTGCTGGCAATTTACTTCTGAAAATCAGTCAGCGACAAGCTTCTGGCGAACAAGTGTCTGACTCCCAAGCCCAACACCAGGCTGCATTGAGTTCCCCTGTGTGTGGGGTCATTATGGTTAGGGTAAAATCTAGCAGCTAAAAACAACAATAACAATATAGAGATACACAGGTAATAATAAGATTTTATTTGAATTCTTTGTTGGTGGAGGTAGTGAGTTTTCTTGAAGACTGTGAATTATGGGAAAAGGAAACTCATTATGAGGTTTACAGAAAGTGATTCTTGTAGTTCTGTCTCATTTTCTCAATGTACTGATTGCGTGCATCATATATACTATAGTCCCAGTAAGAATCATGTCTTTCCTCATACTTGGAATTTTAAAAGGTAAAAAACAGAGAGGGAGAGAAAGCAGGAGGAGTCCATCAAAGGCAAAGAAAGTTGGGAGGAAACTGCTAATGAAGGAGTTCTTGAGGGTGCAAATAGAGCAGTGATTAACAAAGACAGGAATGCATCAGACTTTCCTGAGGGAGATGGGGGGGGGGGCAGGTGGGGAAGGAGAAGTCAACTGGATGCCCAGCATCAGTCACAAGTATCTTGCAGCTCTGTGAAGTGTGGGTCCCCTGGATCAGCCTTAGGGGACAGGGACAGGTAATCTGTAACTCGTATGAGGTTTGGTATATTCCCTCATTAGTAACCTGTAATCCAAAGAATACCCATATTGTCGCATATGCAAGTTTGGAGTCAGGTGATCTGAAGTAAAATGGAGTCTTGTGGTGTCTGGCAAGAACCTGATACTGTTGCCCAAGGTGACTAAGGAGGTGGCTCCTCTGAAACTGAGGAAGTCATGGAGACTCCCAAGCTTGCCGTCCAAGGAGGCGGAGAATAAACATGAACAGGGTTGCCTATGAACAGAGCAAGAAGAAAAAACAGCTGGCTTGTGGAGTGAGATGTGCTGTCCACGGCATACCTCGATAATGCTATGGGAGGTACATGATCTTTTTCTCCCTGGACTGGTTTACACAGCTGGTGCAGTGAATGGGTTTCACAAGAAGGGCCTTGGCGTCACTCACATCCACAGCATTTTGACTCCCTCTCTTGATAGGTAACTCAATGAGCTCCATACTGTTGCTTTCAGCCAGCGTGACGCTAACTAGTAACTCCCCCAGACTGGAACTGGGTAAGAAAATCCCTGTATCACCAGCCTGCCCATTGAGACCAGTCTGTTGTTTCCAGTGCTAGGTGCTGGGAGAGATAGCTCATGTCAGGGCCGTGGTGGAAGGCGGGGAGGGCTGGGCAGAGAGCCATGCCCTTGCTTTCCCTCACAGAAAGTCATTGCTCCAGAACCATCTCACATTCAAGAAGGCATCCAGTGGCACCTCTTAAATCACCCACAGAGGATGGCCCAGATTGCTCAGCATTGCACTCTCGTGCATGTGCACAGAGGAGAGGGCTGGCCTTCAAAGTGCAGGATCACTGTCATGAACACCGCCTGAAGAGCAGAAGCAGCCAGGATGAAAGCACGCAGCAGCCTCTACACTCAGGCTGGCCCTGAGCAAATCCCAAGCAAGTGATGTTTGATTGTCGACTCCCTCAGACTCCGTGGTTTTGCAGCTCTCCATCGCCCATAAGCATTACCTTTCATCCAGGCCACCTCAGGCCCATTCTTGTCTTGCCTTTAAACCCTGCAGCACGCATGCCCAGTTAAAGCTTCTTCGCAGGACATGTGTGATAACTTTATCCACACTGCAACAGAACCCAGGTGGCTGAGTCTCTCAGGCCTTTGAGCTCCCACCACCCTGAAATTTCACAGTCAAGGAGGAACACGTAGTTGAGAGCATTTGGCCCCCTCAGTTGGGAAGGTCTTTTGTCTACACATTTGTTCTTGGCTCCTTTGTTTGTCTGTTTGTTTTTGGAAAGGGGTCTTTGCTGCTAGCCCTGCCCTCATCTGCTCACTCACAGGTGTAAGTTGGCGGTCTTCTCACCTCACCTCTATCATGCCCTGATGGAAAATCTGTTCTGAATGGTCTGCCAGCTCACATGGCTGCCATCCAGGGACTCCTGGTGGCAATCTGGCTACCCCGCTAACTCCTGTGTCTACCATCTCAGGGCACCAAGAAAAACAGGCTGAGACCAAGAGCCTATTATCTACATCCCAGTTCACATGGAAGAGACATGAAATATTCATCAATCACACTTTTTTTTTCTTTTCAGAAGCATGAACCCATCCAGCAGAAATGCCATTTCTCTAACAGTAGGGGAGATCCTTTTTCATTTCCACATTTCATTATAAGTTAAAAGAGGATTTCTCAGGGCAGACATCTCACATCTCTTCTGAATCAGGAGCAGACCTGAGAGCCCCACAAGCATCAAGGACATGAAGAAGGATACTCGGATGAGCCATTTGAGCAGTTTCTATCCCAGAGAGTAAAAGACACTTCAGGACTTGGGTAGGATTAGCAAGCAGTGGTGCCGAAGTCATCAGATTCCTGGGCTCGCCTTCATGAAGGGCAACTTCTCATAGTGTGTATTTACTTCAATTCAGAATAGATGAAATAAATGTGAAATATGTCTGCAGCTTGTCCTCTGGTTCTAAGTTGGCATATTTGAAAGAATTTATATCTCACATGTCTACAAAAAAATAGAGGAGTACTAAGTTGGTCATATTCAAAAGATCAAATGCTTTTTTGAGTGAGCCGTCATTCAATTTTAATTAGCCAGCGGAAGTAGCTGGGCCAACACTTTTGACAAGAGATGAGGGGCACAAGAATAGGATAAAGCACAAGTTCCCAGTAGAGAAGAGTTTCCATTCAACAAAGGACTCTAATTTATGTATCAGCTACTCCAGAATCTACTGCTGGGTCTACCTTGTTCCAAAATCTGGCCCAGCTGGGACTGTGTGGAGAAAGCAGTTATCTACTTGGCTTGATTTGACAAACAAAAGACCTGCCACTACCCCTCACCCCAACCCCACACACACTTCTTTCTAGCTCTTATCCCCCCCAAAAATGCTTTGTTTGTCTCACAGGTCTGCCAACATGACTGAGATTGGTACTCGGTATCTTTAAGTATCAAAGATTTCCTATCAATCCTAAACTTCTTAAGCCATCATCATTTTATGGTGAAATTAATTGTATTAAAACCAAAAGGGGACACCAAAATGAATACAGGATGGGTTGAATTCTGATAAATGTGGGTAGCTGTAAGGTAGAGAGTCAGACAAGACAGAGGACACTTGGAACATAGCACTGATGGATGGGAGAGACTAATTGGGAAAGAGAGAACCAGGATATTATGAACAACTGGGTCACTGCAGTTCCATTGAGGGTGCATATTCCCATAGACATTAGCAGGACACGAACTTCAGAGTGTAGCTGCAGAAGTGAAGAACAACAAAGGTGTCAATCCCACCAAAGTTTAAGTTCTCAAGTGAGCCTGAAGCTGACCGCTAGCAAGAAGACATGGATCTCTCTTCTCCCTGCAGCCAAAATGTTAGAAGAGAATGGAACGGAAGGAAAGCACCAGGAACCTTCTAGCTCTCTGCCGCTGCTCAGCCATTCAGTCGATTCTGACTCAGAGTGACCCACAGAAGAACGCCGAGGCTGCCAGTCTTTGTGGACTTCATTTTGTCCAGTTTCTCTAGCCCGGTGCAGCTCAACTCTCTGTAGCATCAGGGTCAACTGGGTGGCTTCACACAGGGTTGCTGAATTGCCACCCCCACTCTCTGATTTGGTAGATGTGGGAGAGGGTCCCCAGATGAATATTTCTAATAACTTCTGAAGAGCTGCTTTAGTTGCTGTTGCTGGCACTGCCAGAAGACCGCACAGGGAAACCGCACTTGCCTAACGATTAAACACTAAGTCAGCAGTGAGTTGAGTTTCTCTGCATTTATCAGAAAACCTGTCAGACTTTACCGACCCCATGCTTGCCGTTAGGACAGTGAGATTTATCTTAATTAGTACTATTCATTACCCAGTAGCTTTCAAAATTGTGTTCATCCCACAATGTAAAATAAACCTGATATTACAATCTCATCACAGGCAACATGAACACTTATAATAAAGGTTTCAAGAAACACTCTGTCCTTCCAACTCATGCTATCTACACTAATAGTCTTGAAATATATTTCTCCTACTCCAGTTTGGTCAAAGTCAATGTTGGATGTTACTCCTGTCAAAATTTCTTTTAAACCAGATTTCATCAGGAACTTGGGGTAGAAAGTCAGGTCACCAAAACTAAAACATATGCAATAATATGAAAATTACTTTCTAATGAGAGTAGAAATCTCAGTTCTATAGTCACCCTGGGTAGAATTCTTGAAAGAATATGCTTTTCAAATTGTTAAACAACAATTAAACTAGAAATGCCATTACTTTGAATGTGTAGTTTGTGAGATTCAATTGAGAAAGCCAGACCAGTCAACTTGGATCAGAAACAACAACAACAACAACAACAACAACAACAACAAAAACACATCAACTTTAAATTGGGGAAAAGTGTTTCCAATTTGGTCTCTGTCTCTGAAGTGTCACGTGTTCGGATGCTCATTGAAAGATGAGCAGTTCAAGTCCACAGCAATGTGTCTCTGGGAAAAAAGGCTTGATGATCTCTTCTTTCACCACCAGCCTTTGGAAACTCTCCAAAGCACAGTTCTACACTTGATGAATATGAGGTCATAGAGATTCTCCACAGGAAGGATAAGAATTAATGCGCAATCCAATGTGACAATCATTGGCCTCCCAGATAAACTCCAACAACTACTAGAAAGCAAGGAGTCACAGTGCAACCTCTGGGTGGCAATGGCATCATGACACATGGTAGGTCCTTCCTGAGTTAGAAGCTCCTAAGACCCTAGTCCCATGTCTCAGTCACTGCCACCTGGCAGCAGCCCTGCGAAACCACTGAGCAGCTCCATTGTGGGAAATAGTTATGGGTCATCTCACGTCACATCTTTCAGTTACCTCATTGTACCACAGCAATACTCATATAACATCAGGCATTCTGTCCTAAGAAATGAAAAGAGTTGTCTCTTGGAAAAGAATAATACATACAATACATTTCCTTCTATTTCTGAAAAGTGTCTCAAATGCAAAACAATCAAATAAGCAAGTTTCCCATGCATGTTAAAACTCTTTCTTGTAAATCAATTTGACAGGTGTATGCTACAACTCTATTACTGAAGACAGTTTTGAGAAATGCTCGGGGCTTTACAGGAACTAAATTAGATTGTTGCTGATGGTGTTTGTTGTCAACACGTCAATTGTGATTCGTGGAAAACTCATGTGTCCGTGGGACATTCAAGGCTGTCATCGTTCAGAAGCAGATATCCAGATCTTACTTCTGAGGCATCTGGGGGGGGCAGGGGGGGGTTATGGCATGAAGTACAAACCTTTCAGTCACTAGTCCAAGGCTCAATCACTCCACCACCCATGAAAATGAAGCAACAGTGAAGATCTTGATAATGGTCAAGAAAAATCTAACCTGAGCTCTTTCAACCTTATGATGCTTTCATCCTTTTAAACAATTTTAGTGGGCTTTACAAAGTCAAATAATTCAACCTCACACTTATGAACTCTATTGATTGGAAAAATTTCTGATGAGGCCATTACTCCAAAGGCAGTGATCTCCAGCTTAGTTGCACATGACATGAGTGCTTCTTAAAGTATATTTTCCCTGTGTTCAGATCTGCTCCAGAGAAATTGAAGCAGGATCTGTGTGGATAAACTTCAGGCAATGCATTTTTCAAAGATCTGTGTGACTTTACTATGCACTAAGTTAAGAACATCTGGCCTATTTATAGGGGGCTAAATACAAGCATGTACATAGGTAAATATACATTTATATATGATGATGGAAAAATAGCTTTATGTGCACATATTTATAGGTTCAGTGTTAAGGTAGCATATGGACATTGGACCGCCACTCAAGTATTTCTTCAATGCAAGAACACTGTTCAATCAACTGGCATTCCATGATGCTCACCTTCCCGACACGATTGCTGAAGACAAATGTGTGCATAAGCAAATGTGGTAAAGAAAGCTGATGGTGACTGGCTATCAAAAGATGTAGCATCTGGGGTCTTAAAGGATTGAAGGTGAACGAATGGTCATCTAGCTCAGAAACAACAAAGCCCACATGGTTTACACATCAGCCTGTGTGAGCACGTGTAGCAGTGTAACAAGCATACAACTCTCCTCTAGTTCATCAATCCTTCCTCCTTCCATCATGAAACCAATTCTACCTTACAAATCTGGCTAGATCAGAGGATGTGCACTGGTATAGACAAGAGCCAGATACATAGGGAATCTAGGACAGATGATCCCTTCAGGAACAATGGTGAGAGTGGTGATACTAGGAGGGTGGAAGGAAGGTAGGGTAGAAAGGGGACACGATTAAAAAGATCTCCCTATAACCTTCTTCTTGGGGTACCAGCAATGGGGAAGTGGGTGAAGGGAGATATCAGACAGTGTAAGATATGACAAAGTAATTATAATTTATAAATTATCAAGGGTTCACGAGGGCGGGGGAGCAGGGAAAGAGGGGAAAAAATGAAGAGCCGATGTCATGGGCTTACACAGAAAGCAAATTTTATGAGAATGATAAGGCCAATGGATGTACAAATGTGCTTGACACACAATGCACACTATGGATTGTGATAAGAGTTCTATGAGCCCCCAATAAAAGGATTAAAAAAAAAAAGAAGAACCTCTGCCCTGTCACTGATACAGCCCCGCCACCAGGTGAACACAGTCTAATGAAGACAGTAAGGGAAAGCATGAGGCTTGGTTTGCAGAATGCCTTTTCCCTATCAGGCGATGGAGGCGAGGCCTATTTTCTGATCTCTCCAGATCACAGTACTCAGATATATCCCCAAGATATTTTGCTAGCTGGGCAAGTCAGCTCACGCTTTTCTCCATCTCCTCCTCATTTGGTGCCTAGAAGACGTGCAGTCCTCTCAAAGGGAGCACATTTCCAACCTGAGCTGCATTGCCATTTCTTTTCCATGTCAGCAATTTCACGTGGAGCCAGCCTACGGCTCAGCTCATAAGCTGTGACAGGATAACAGCCTCAGGTGCTGGAAGAAGAGGCTATGAAACCTGCATGGAACATAACAGTGCACTCGCTTCGCTCCCAACGAAGGCTGCCTTCCCCATTTCTAAAAGGGCAGCAAACTTGAAAGGTGAGGCCTGGCATCATAATTAGAGAAGCTGTGCTGCGAATTCTATACGAAGTCAGTGGACTACTCCAAGAATAAATGGGTCGTGCTCTTTTCCAATTAGATTTGATGCCCATCCTTCCACGTTCCTGTTCTATTAGATCGAGGTGCATATTACAAGCAATTGAGACCTGTTTTTCAGACTATGAAATAAAAGCAGAGGTCTCTCTGGGTTCTTTTTTTCTTAGCTTCACCCAAATGCAAATGTAGATCATAATCTGTTCTAGGCAATTCATATTCTATGGTATATCTGTGTGCTGCAACTTTGTTCTTTAAAATTGGTAGTATCAAGTTTATTTTTGTTGCATCTCTATTTTCCTTTCTGGGAGAAGCTAAATGGCTAGTTTGGCAAAATGCAGTAAAGCATCTGGTATTGAACAAGCCCTTTAATTCTATGTGGTTAAACAGTCATCTATGGTGTAATTAATTCCTGAATGATCCATTTCTTGAAATAATGGTTCAAATGAAGTTGCTTGCTCTCAGTCTGTCACTGTGCCAAATAAGGGGTCAATTCATGCAGTCCAGTCAAACCAGTTATTTGGCATTGAAATCCCAGCATAATTTGTTGACAGCACAGCCCCATTTCCATCCATTGTGTTTGGATGACAGGGGTCATCTGAGCACATGTCCCCAGCATCAGGACACTATGCTGGAGTCAATGTAAGCTATTGTCCAGGTAAGAAAGTCTGTTTTTTGCATACCACTGACCACTGGAATGGGGCACTTTCAGCTATTTGATTACAGCGAATATCTTCCTGATTGAGAATTCACATCCGGGCCAACTTCTCGTGATGGCCTTGGAAGGTAACTCACAGCATTAGATTCCAGATCATGGTTTTCTTGGGCTCAAAGGTGCACATTGAAAGACCACTGAG
Organism: Nesogale talazaci; assembly: GCA_004026705.1. Classification (NCBI taxonomy): domain Eukaryota; kingdom Metazoa; phylum Chordata; class Mammalia; order Afrosoricida; family Tenrecidae; genus Nesogale; species Nesogale talazaci. Next base: position 25,702 of record PVJH01003869.1, on the reverse strand, counting down.
AAGAGTCAGGGTTTAGAAGTGGTAAATGCATAGAGACAAAACTGTATTGGAAGTCGCCAGGTGAGAGGAGGTAGGGAGTTATTGTTTAGGGAAGTCTGAGTTTCTGTTTAGGGCTTTGAAAACTATCTGGAGGTAGTGTTATTAAGTTGAACGCAGCAAACTATTTCACTGAGTTATTCACGTGAAATTGTTGCAGGAACCTATTTTAAAAATTCATATTTATATAAATATAAGTGTGCATCTATGCATTTATATAAACACACAGGTGGTGTTGCTTTCGTTTGGATTCATGGTGTGACCTTAAGTGTGATAGAAGAAAACACTGCCTGGTTTGGCCCCACCCTAAGACTAGTGTCTCTGTTTGAATTCATTATTCAGCCATTGTTTCCATCCATCTCCTTGGGGATCTTTTGTTTTGTTTTGTTTTTTTCACTGGCCTTCTCTGCTTTATCCAGGATGTCCTTCCCCTAGGACTAGTCTCTACTGATGATATGCCCAAGCATATGAGGTGAAATCATGCCATCTCTGCTTCTAACAAACATTCTCATTGGACCTCTTCTTCTGATAACTCATCATATATACAAAATTCTTTGCCAACCTTAATTCAAATGCTCTAATCCTTCATCAGTCTTCATAGGCACGGTTGGTCCAGCTTTCACATGCAGATGAGGTGAACCACAGTTTGAGCTAGCTACACCTGAGTCCTCAAAAGGACAGCTTGGTTTCTTAACACTTTAAAAAGAATGACACATCTAGAGAAAGATTGAATCTGTGTTTGCTGTGCTAAATTTTCATGATAAATGATTAGAGCCCTAACTAACAACTCTCAGTCCCTCAGATTGCACTATGCCAAAGGCACCTGGAAATATTCTCAGGAAGCCAATAGCCCACAGAATCCAGCCTCTAAGATGCATAATTTCTATATGCGTACTTAAACTCTCATCAGGCTCAATAAAAATTCCATGCATAACAGAAGGCAGATCTAGAGTAGGCCATCAGTGATGGATTACTGGTGGGAGAGGATGATAATTATACTGCTTCCTGTTATTTTGGTGCCCCATACTCACTCTCTATTTATATCACATAATTTAATTTTTTTGGAATACAGTCATAAATCACAAATGCTGGTCACTTAGGAAGAACTCATTGTTATGCACAGCTAATTTAAAATGTGGCAATCATTTTCCTCTGTGCTTTCAGGTTCTTTATATAGAGCTGAACCCATAGATCCGTTATTTACAGACTTTTGCTTTTATAGAGCACTAAATCAAACAGATTCCAGTGGCATTTATACATTGCATGCACCAGTCTGCTTTATTCCCATCCCAGGCAATTCCTCGGGTCTTATGGCTCTTGATCTATTTTTGAAAGATAAGTGGGTACTGATTGGGGGACATACCCTCAACCCTCAGTGAAGCACTGAGGAGACAAAAAGGGAAACCATTTTACAGGCTGGAAAAAAAGTGCCCAGACTGGAGAGATGAAGGTGGTTTGTAATTGCAAGGGGGTCTTGAGTTGTCCTCATTTCCTCCAGAATCCTCTGGGGCATGTGTCCCTCAAAAGCCCACCATTCAGAGTTTTATCCTGGCTACTTGGATGATAGGTGTTTTAGGAATAAGTAAAAATAATATTCAGCCCAGTTCCAAGTACTAAATGGCAGCTTAAGAAGAGATTCGTGCCAGCCTCAATTCTTAAGGAAACACGCAGGGGAAGATCATTACTGACATAAGAAAATGAGCCAAGTGTTCAACATCTAAATCCTACATCTCAAAGCCAAGTGGTTTTCAGAAAAACATTTTTCCCCCTCTCTACACATGATTCTTACACAGACAGCTGATATATCATTTTTACCTGCCCAGAAGAAAATATCTCCATCTTTTTTGGCATCTTTCTGCATTTTTCGAGAGATCTCAAATTCAATAGAAAAATATGTTTTCTCTGGGAAGGACTTCTTGGTTGATCAAAAGTGCCCTAGCGCCCTTACATAGAGTCGAAGATGCTACTTAAAGACATAAGGGGGCATCAAAAAGCTCATGGAAAAAATGGAATTCAAAGATAATAGCATTTTCCCACAGACTTTTTGAAGCCCCTTTGAAATGAGTAAAAATTATCAATCTAGAGCCCAGGCTGCACCATTTGCTACTTAAATGCTTAATATCTATTTGTAAAACAGACCTTCCCCAATAAGTATGTTATTAATGTGAGCTGCCAATATTATAATCAAGAACCACAGCCATAGAAAGTCTATCTGAAAAATATTCCAAAAATATGTCCATCATTGTACGAATGTGGGATATTAGTGTTCAGTCTGTAAATATATCCTTGGTAATGAATTCTAGGCTGGAAGGTGTGGGGGACAGAAGACTGGGAAGAGAGGGTCTACGGACAAATTCTCTATTCTCATATTTTAAGAAGTCTGTCAGGCCAGTACTCTGGGTGGAGGGAGGCTTTCACATTGTGGGTTAGAGATGAGTCCCAATCCCATTCTCATAACTAAGGTTAATCTCCACTCTATCCTTCCCTGAGAATGCGGCCTTAAAATGACCTCTTATAAGCACACGCTGACTGCGATCTAGCGGGCAGCTTTATCTACAGGAACAGACATGTTGCTATAACTCTCACTACTAGGGGACAGTCACTCCCCCTTTTCTACTCCCAGCACTGGTGTTCAGCTACACCTCCAATGATCTCCAGGACCTTTGGGGCTAGGGCACAGCCCACTTTGTTAGGTGTGGGGTTACCAGCCATTAGAGGGGCTCGCAAACTGTGACCATATGTAAGCTGACGTTGGGAATCCAAGCTTTCTCTCTCTCTCTCTCTCTGCATGAACCTGGCTCCTAGAGTCATGGAGGAGGGGAACACCCCCAAAGTTTTGTCTGTCTCTTAATTCCTTCCCCTCAATGACATAACCGCCCTTTAGGACCCATCCAGAAGTGAGGCTGGATCTCACAGGAAGGTGTGCCATTTGAATGACTTTATTTAGTTCATTTATCTATGTTGAGTATAGAAGAATTATTGGGCCTCAGTTTTCTAAGAAGACTTTGTTAAATGTATCTCACCCACTCTCTTAAGAGTCTGCTGTGGAATGGCAGCTTGCAGGTGATACTAAGAAAGGTGCAGTTTCAAACTAAACCCATCACTTTATGAAGGAAAGGTGACAGGGGAGTTTCCAGACTAACACAGACTAAGCAGAAGGACCTGAAGGTCTACTGATGAAGTAAAAAAACAAAAAACAAATAAGTAAATAAATATATGGCTGCTGAACCCCTTCTGAATATCAGCAAAACACTGTCTAAACTAGAGTCTGGAGATGAGCCCCTCAGTTTGGAGGGCACTATGGATGGGGAATACAAGAGGTTCCAACATCGCGATGACTGGGAGGCTAGTGCAGGACCAGGTAGCATTTCTTCCTGTTGTTCACAAGGCAGCCAAGAGTCAGAACAGACTAGATCACAAATACTGATGACACATCTCCCAATAACCCTTGTGCTTGGGAGCAAGTGCCTTTCCTGCTTTATCCCTCACAGTGCTTTCCCTGCCTCTCTAATAGACCTTCATTTTTATTTTGCAATGGCTTCGTTCAGTCAACAAATACTCCTTAAGAGGGTACAATACCAGGAATTGTTCTAGCATACCTCGGTGCAAGCAAGCAAATAAAAATACCTTTAGGAATTTGACAAACAGAACAGGGAAAGAACAGCACACAGAGACATTAAGTGAAAAGGTACTAAGTGTTCTTTCCACAGGAAGCAGAGCTAGAGGGGTCAGGGTACTGGGGCGGAGGAAGGCACAGGAACAAATAGGCACTAGGTTATGGCCCCTGGAGATGTAGTGTTTTGAAAGAGTGAGTGTTTCCCACATGGTTTTCCCCTCTACCATCTTCTACTAGGCTGGGAGCTCCCTGGGGCAAGGCAGTGACTTTTTGTCCGTATCTCTGATTCTTAAGTCAGTGCCCCACAGCACAAAAAACACTAACTATAGACAACAAATGTCATATCTTGTCTTATGTATTGTTATTCGCAAGATGCAAACATGTTAACTATTCACAACAAAATAGAAGTTTGGTGTAAGAGTCCAGACTAATCTGCTCAAAGATAGGCGAGACCATAGAAAACATGGGGCTTGTCAGGTGTACACAATTTGCCTTCCCTCTGTCATTTTCTAAGCCTGCCTCTCCTGTGTGTCCACTTTCTCCTGCTAGGTTGCTACCAGTGGGACTTGTCAGAATTCCAGAATTCCTCTAAGTAACTACTATAAAGTCATTTTCTTGCATTCTATGCTGAAAAAAAATACTGCTTTCTTGAATCATAACAACAAGATCAATAATTGGTATCACACAAAAAAACCCTTTTGGCCATGAAGTTGACTCCACTTCACAGCAATCTCCTGCATGTCAGAGTAGAACTGTGTTTCATGTAGTTGACAAATGGCCTTTCTTCTGAGGGGCTGCTGGGTGAACTGAAATCGCCCACTTGTCGATATAAGAAAGTGTTAACTGTCTGAACCATTCCAAATACACTTGAATAGCTATGGTGAATTTAGGTGGAGGTTGTAAAACAGAAAAAAAAAATTTTGCAATGATGCCACACACACACACACACACACACACACACAAATGCAACTTCTTCAAGGCCAGGTAGGACACTGGCTCTGCAGACCCAATCGGAGGCCTCCCCAGTAAAGGTCCCTGCTACTTCCCTGGGATTACCTTGCTTTCCCTTCTGTTTGCATCTTACAATTCCTATTCAAGCTAGCCACCTAGCTTGATTTGCACACACCCCACACAACCTGATTTCCATTGCTTCAGAAGCAGCCAGGCACACACACATGCTGCGAAGAGTTTACCAACTGCCATTGGTAGTAATGCATCCATCTCCAAGGATACAACCTTCGAAGGTTTTATGAAATTCTAGAGACTGCTGTGGGTGTCACCCATCGAAGAGTTCATGTAGAGGTCCCGATTGGCATTGGGGTACTGAGCAGAAACAGATCCTTCTCCTTTCAGGACATCCTCCCAGTAGCAAGTTAGCCAGGCCAGTGACTGGCACTTCTTACACAATGGATGGGGTGAAATCAGCTCTTCAGTACTTTCTGTTTGAGTAAAAGGAATCATAGGAAAGGCGGAAATTCCATGCAGACTGGTTTTCAGGAAAGAAAAAAAAATCCAATTCTAATCTTTCTAGCTGTTCAGCAGAAGCCTATCTCCTTTTCGGGGACACACCACTACCATTAAGAAGAAACCTAGCTATTCCAAGAGTGCTTTGAGTAACTGTGAAGTCACCTACCCATTCTTTCAAATCAGGTAATGAAAATCGAATCATCCATCCGCCAAGAGTTGCTCCAAGCCTGAGTGTATCACTGAGAAAAGGAGTTTATTTTCTGCCATTTTTAAGAGAAGTTATAAAAAAGGCAGCATTTATTGACCTGACCAAAGCCTTTGATGCAATTAACAGCAATTTGGCTTGAATAAAACGTCATGTAATTGACCTTACTTCATTAGTTTGAAGATTATTTTACAAATGGAGAACAAAGTGCTATAATTTAACAGATGAACTACAATAACCTACTAAATGAATCTTATTTCAATCTGACAAACCCGAACTACTTTCTAAAGATAATGCATAAATGAAAAAGGCACTATACATGTTTGGTCTAAGATCAAAGAGAATTAATGTGGTTTTTAAAGTTTATTTTAATTTTAGATGGATCCCCTTTTACTTTAACTTCTTGCATTGCATATTAAGATAGAATATTCCTTGCTATCCATTCATTTAAAATATAACATTCTCAAAATTCACTCTCACACATACTGAGTTGATTTCAACTTGGAGTCACCCTATATAATATTAAAATGATAAAATGCAGTATTAGTATTACTACATCTTAGCCATTGCTAAGATTTTTCTTTAAATGGTGAACTAGGGTGACACTTTATGTAATAAATTTCTACCTATTTTTTAACTCAAAATCCAGTAATATTGTCTATCTAGTAAATCTTGGAGATTAATGACATTTTAATGCTAACTATAATAGTGCCAGATTTCAAAAACAGTTGCTAATCACACCCCAATATATTGTTTTACCCTTTAAAAAATTTTTATACCCTGAATTTTACCAGAATTCAACAAAATTAACCTAAAACAAAGTAAGAGTTCTATGCACACAGGTAATCTAAAAGGAAGTATATTTATGTTTTCAAATTTATTTAAATGATGAGTGAGAAGCCCATGGAATTTAGTTGAATGTAACTTCTTAGATGTTATTTAAAAAATATGTGAGTTTCTGAGAATTTGGTGATTACAAAGACACTTTTAAAATAATACAGCAAGGGATGGAGTTCCATGTTACACAAATCACTAATCAACAAATACTAAAAAAATTATTTGGTCAATGTTTGGCCTAGTATTGTGGGAGGTGAAAAAAAAATCCAAAGTGTACTTAACAACATAGTGAAATAAAAAGTTACAAAATTGCATGAAACAAAGTCATATAAATTTAAATTAGAACTAGAACGCAAAGTCGGTATAGAATGTTAACTGTATTTCTATAACACAATTATAAACCAACAGGAACTTAAAATGAAGGAAAACATTTCTATTTTCATTAAAGACCTCAAAATATTAGGCAAAAACCTCATCAAAAGTGTGTCATTATCTACATGGAAAACTATAAAATGTTGCCAAGAGAAATGAAAGACTGTCTAATATATGGATTACAACTCAATACAAAGAAGATTAAAATCCTTACAATTGTCCCAATAGGTAGCATCCTGATACATGAAGACAAGGTTGAAGTTGTCAAGGATTTGGTCTTACTTGAATCCACAATCAGTGCTCATAGTAGCAGCAGTCTAGAGATCAAAAGGCATATTGCTTCACAAGAACTTCTTAGAGTATTGCAATATGAAGATATTAGTTTGAGGAACCAGGCACACCTGATCCAAGCATGGTATTCTCCATTGCATTCTGTGTATGTAAAGGTTTGACATTGAATAAGGCAGATGATAGAAGAATAAATGCATATGAATTGTGGTGCAGATGAAGCATATTAGAAGTGTCATGGACTGCTAAAGGGACAAACTGATCTGTGTTGGAAGAAAGTAAGATCAGGTCGCTCTGCAGAGGCAAGAACTTCATCCTGCATTCTTTGGACCTAGTGTCAAGAGGGACCACTCCCTGAGGAGACATGATATGTGGTAAAATGAAAGGCAGAGGAAAAGAGGAAAGTCCTCCACGAGATGGATTGACACAGTGGTTTCATCAACAAAAAGGCACAGGAACAATTAGGATCAGGCACAGGACTGGACAGTGTTTCACTCTGCTTTGCATAGGGTCATTGTGGGTCAGAGCCCACACAATGGCACATAACAACAACAGCAATAATAAATGGGGGGAGGGCATTACATTCCTGGATTGAAAATTGCATATTGTAACTCTGAGGGTAAATAAAAAGGAATCGCTCTGAAACCATTGGAACAAAGAGCAAGCCAAAATATCAAAATGTGAGTCTATTATTTCTCCACATATTTATGTCTAGACACTCTTAAGGGCAGCAATGCCATCTCTTTAACCCTTCTTCAAGTAATTTTGTGCTGTTTGGTATGAATCACAAGAAAACATCACTTGGCTATTCAGCTTATGGTTGTCTTGTTCTTTCCAAAAAAAAAAAAAAAGGGTTTCAAAAACAAAAATGTCTGAATGGAGCAAGATCAGGACTGGAGGGTGGATTGGGCAGGGATTCCTAGTGAAGTTCTCTCAGGACAGCTCTTGTGACCTTCAAAGAATGAGCAGTTGGACTGTAGTCATTGTGTTGGGGGATGATGGAGAGGCCTGTGGATCCTCAGCACAACTTCGCTGGCCTGTATCTCAACAACAGGATTTTGAATTTTCTTGAAACTTCTTCTGAATAAGCCTCCCAGATCATCTTGTGTCATAAGAGATTTATCAAGATTACCCCTTGAGAACCTGCTCTGTGATCAAATCACCAGAGGCTTCTTGACTGACCTTTCTGCCTTGAATTTAACTAGTTCAGCAAGTAGCCTTGATAACTCTCTTAACAAGATGTGTATTACTGAGAGGACCTGTTTGCAGTCAGGTTTAGAGATACTGTTGGGGAAAAACCTATGCACTCATAAACTGGAATCCTAATAGCCAGAACTGTTCTAGAGACTTTTTTTTTTGGATGGGTGTACTTGTGTGCAAATGTGTCTGTGTGTCCATTGCAATGTGACAAGCGGATTAAAAAATTCTTATGATAGTATACAGAAATAAGAGTAGTAAGGAAAGTCTGGACAAAAAACACATGATGTATTTAACCTGCCAGGCTTAAACACAGCGATTGTGACGTTAGTGCAAGGATAAATAAATCAGTGGACCCATCGTCCAGAAAAGACCCATGTGTCTAAGAGCACCTGAGTCTTTACAAGTGTCCACTAACAGAATGAAGGGTGTGATGGGTATGAGTTGGGCTGCTAAATAACTTCAGGGTGGGCAGTTCAAGACCAGCAGTTGCTCAGAGTATGGGAGATGGCACTTTCTACTCCCATTAAGAATTATAGTTTCACAAAATCACAGGAGCACCTCCACCCTGTTCTTACAGCGACAGAGTTGGCATCGACTCAATGGCAGGAGTGACTAGAGTGCACAGTAACTTGAAACTGTGGTGACATGTGAGGTGATTCCCACAGAGAGTTTTGAGCAAAAGATATTTGACACAAGTGATAGATCTTGTATGACTCCCATATATGAACGTCAAAAGCAGACAAAAATGTTGGTAAGAGATATCAGAAGGACATTGGAGAGGGTAATTATTAGGATGGGGCATCAAGGGAGTTGGATGGTTATGGGTAATATCATATTTCTTGATCTAAACCAAACCCATGGCCACAAAGTAGAGTCTGACCCAGAGTAAAACTATATAGTGTTTATGAGAGGTCACAAATCTTTATGGGATCACACAGCCTCATTGTTCTCTCACAGAGTGACTGGTGGGTTTGAACTTCTGATCGTGCTGTTAGCAATCCAACGACTATGCAACAATACCAGCAGGGTTCCCACTGTTTGAATTCATCTTTTAAAAGGTACAGTTTTCTTAGATATTTACTTATATAAACTTCATACTTAAAAAAATTCAAGAATCAAAAATAACATAACAAAAGTGTATGCAAATCATACTTTAATTACAAAATTTAGGGATGCCATTGATGCTACTTACTGTGAACAATATTTCCATGAACATAATAAAATAACATATGATAAAATATTTACAGGGAATAAATGAGTTGAACTATAGATTAAAATTTTTTTTAAAAACTCACTGCCATCAAGTCAACGCTTTCTCTTACGGACACTATAGAAAAGGACAGAACCTCCCTGGTGAGTCTCAGAGATTGTTACTGCCTCAGGCAGTATAAAGTCCTGTCTTTCTCTCCAGAGAACTGTTGGCAGTTTTGAACCACTGCCCTTGTAGATCACAGCCTTACATGTAACCAGAAAGCCACCAAGTACCAGAGGGTGCTTAAAAGAAGCTCATTGTCCCTGGAGCAATGGGATTATCTGTGAAAGGAAACAACTAGCCTATCTCTAAATGTGGGCTAAATACATCTAAAATACCATTCAAATGGGACACATAAGAATCTGGAACGAGAAAGAGGATTTGTCTTCAGTGTTTAGACTAATGAGTATTGGATCCCCAGGCTGCACACACATGGGCTCTGAAAGGCCGAGGGAAGGATTCCCAAATGAAGCCTTTTTGTCTGTCTGGGAAGGAAACAGACACAAGATGAGATCCTACCACAGGAACAGTCATAGGGAAGTGACTTGCCAGAATCCCTACAAAGGGCTGGCTTGGGATCAGGGAAGTCAACAAACTGGCACTGAGCACCTGAGCCAGACTGAGCACCTGAGCCAGACTCACAAACTCATCAATGTGAAGAGTGATAGCAGAACCTCATTCGCCATTGTCCTCAAAGGCCAACTCCACGTCAAACACAGAACGGCGCCTGTTGTATGACAAACATTTGATACAGAGTAACTCTCGTTTTTCCTTGGAATGCAAACAGCTGGCTTCCTTGGCGGCTGACCCACAGGCTGGAAGCTGGAGGCCAACTCTAGGTGCTCATAGAAAGACTGGTCATCTCCTTGCAAAAATTCAGCCACCGAAAGCCATGGGGATCACCATGGTCACAGATTGGAGTTGACTTACAGGTAATTGACTTCTTATCACTATTATTACAATTAGGACTGAACATGGCAGAAAGGAAGAAGAAAGAAGGGCATCTGAGGGATTTTGCTAGTAAAATCAGTGTATTGTTGGATTGGGCATGGACAAGAATCACCGAGAAGCAGGAGTGGGGAGGGGGCTGCCTGCTGCCAGAATAATTGGCTTGTGTGTGCGTGTGTGTGTGTGTGTGTGTGAGAGAGAGAGAGAGAGAGAGAGAGAGAGAGAGACTTGTATAGGCAGAAATGGGGGCCGGCTTAGGTCCTCCCGCTTGATATATTTCACAGAGCCAGGGCTGGCTTCTTTCTTATTGTTTTGAATCCCCTGTGCCTACTACAGTGCCTGTCACATACTTCCAGCTTCATAAATACTCAATGAAGTGAATATACCCTGTACACATGAATGTCGGTGCAAATGCCCCCTGGACACTAGGAGGAAGAGTAGAATGAGAAGGGAAAATTGATACAGGAAATTCTTTCCTTAAAAAAAAAATCATTTTTTTCCAGTAGTATCTTATTTTTGTTCTGTGAACCATGCAGGTTTGCCCGTCATATTCAGACAAAACTGCAGTCCTCTGGCTTAATTTCAATGGCAGGATTCTTGCCCTTGAATGAACGTTGGTGTCAGAGTTGTCTCTGGGCACCATGAGAATCTTTTGTTGATTTGTAGCAGGAAGCAGTTCTTATGTGTTGAGAGTTCACCTTTAAGAGAGTTCACCCAAACAGATGCCTGGTACATTAAAGACCCTGATAATCAGACTGAAGGCTGGCTCATCAAAGGAGTTTGTCCAGTCACCAGAAGAAATGCACAGGGAAAAATGAAACATTTCCTTCTTCAAACAATCCGTCGTCACTGGGAAATCTTGAATTAGACCATATGAGATGTGAACTGAGGGTGCTAATCCAGGCCAAATACCTTTAAGTTTTTCCAAGGCACCTTCTCCTGGCGATTCATGCACATGGTCCATCCATTTAGATAGGAACGCATATGTCCTTTTACTTCAATGGGGGTAGAGAGGGATCAGACTCTGGTCATAAAACCATAAACCTGGTTCATCATAGAGGGGGAAAAAAGACATAATCTAGGCTTATTTTCCTCAAACTGTGCTTCAGACATTTCAGTATTTATACAGAAGACTGAGGGATCTTGTTCAAAAGCAAATTCTGATGCAGTAGGTCTAGCATATGCTCTAGCAGTCTGCAGGTCCAGCAGCTGGCAGGCGAAGCTGTTGCTACTGGTCCAGGGACCCAGCAACAGGGATCCTCTATAAGTGTCATCTTAAGGCCTCGCCTTATTGACATGCTGTAGTGTCTATTTGCAATGAAGAAATTACTGGAGGAAAAGGGAAGGGGTGCAGGCCTCTGGTCCTTAAAATAAAACAAAGCAATAGAAGCCCATATTTTTATAGTCTCAAATCAGCCCAGTAGCATCCACATTTTCTAATTTATTAACACCCACATCTCTAAGAACCTATGAGGAGTCTGCCTAGCTCAAGCCTCTCTTCGCGATTCAGGTGACCATAACCATCTCTGTCCGGATGTCGACCTTGGCCTGAGCTCACCAGGATGGCACAGGAATGAGAATGCACACACACCCTGGCCAGGCTCTGGCTGCACCACAGGGAGGCATCCTCGGGGGAGGAGAATGCTGGAACAGGGCTTTTGCTCAGTTGGGGGTTGCTCCAGGAGAGTCCAAACCGAGCACTCCTGCCAACGGTCGCTCTGTGGCACCCCAACTCTTCTGTCTGCTCTTCTTTCTCTGCTTCTTCCTTCCCAGAAAATTATCTGATTTCAGGTTCAACCGCCCCTTTCTGCAAAATCCTGACAGACTGACATTTCAAACACTGACCCACTCCAGGGGCGGCTCACAGGTCCAACTTCCAGCTCCCTACTGATAAAAACACTCATTTGCTTTCATTTAACATGTTAAAATACAAAATGGACTCAGTGTTCATATACCATCCCCATCCTTGGATGAAAAGATGTATTGCAATTTCACACCTTTCTTTGCAACTGGTGACTTTTTGTCAGGTTTGCAATGTTCATGATCCCTCCGTTTTTAAACCAAAGAATCTTTTCCAAGCTCCTCTTTTCATTTATTTTTGATCCCAGTGGAGCACATTTTCTTCATCTTTCAATCCTGGTATGAGGCGCTCTGGTGGCACAGTGGTGAAAAATTGGGGCACTCACTGGAAGATCAGAAGTTCCAAACCACCAGCCACTCTGCAGGAGAAAGATAAAGTTTTCTACTGCTGTAAAGAATTACAACCCATAGGGACAGTTTAACTCTGTCTTAAGAGGGTGGTCATGACCCCATGTTTGGTTTGATTTGGTCGTTCTTTACATGGACAAAAATCCTCCGATCTGAATTCCTCCATATCCTTCACCCTCTCTCCTCTGAGATACTGCAGAGGACCCTTTTCTAGTTATAGGAATTATTGCTTGTGTTTGGCTGCTCATAAAAGAGGCCCAGCATAGACGTGGACTAAACAAGACAGAAGTTCACAATTTCCTTCAGGAAGGCATCTCCGTGCTAGTACTTAGATGGCTAGTAGAATAGCATCTGCCCTTGATGCTTCTCTCCATTTTCTATGCTGCCATGCCAAGACTTTGGCCCTGGAAGTCATCCCGGGATTATACTACACCATAGGAACTCAAGGAGCCCTGGGGACATCCAGAGGGTCAGAAGTTTGAAACCACTGGCAGTTTCTCTGGAGGCAGATGGGACTTTTTTCTCCTGTAAGCAGTGACAATCTTGCAAACTCACAACAGCAGTTCTCCCCTGCATGATAGGGTCGCCGTGAGTCAGTATTGACTCAATGGCAGTGTTTGCTTTTTTCAAAGGAACAAAGGGGAACGACAACTTTCCAGCTGGACCACTCACCTGTGTAAGGAACGTGAACCCTGCCCAGCCACGCAAACCCACACATTTGCCTTTTGGGTAGATTATGCTCGTAACGAGAAAGGACAAACTTGGAAAATGTAGAGCAGTCAAGAAACCTGAACTCCCCTGCCACACTTGTCTTCTTACCTCTCTCCTCAATTCCTTTCATCTTTCATATACCGAGCTATTCTGCTGTCATTTACAGAGTAGCAGGGATTAAAGACAGAGGAGAGTAATTTGAAATCCTGGACCTGAAGAACTCATTCTGTGTCACAGGGTACACCAAAGACATGACTTTACGTGGGTAAAAGCGCAGCATAGCTCCTCAGGCTATCAGAAGAATAAACTTCAATCTCAGAGGCCCGTTATTCTCTATCCTACGGTGCCCATCTCAAAGTGCCACATGTTCCAGTGCCCACATCAAAACCCAGTTCCTTCCACGACACCATCACTGAACAGCTAGAGCTGGACTGCTGCAAACGCAGGCTACCGCGCGCTTACAACGTGGCTGATGCAGTTGAGATGTGCATCACACACGCATTTTGAAGACTGAGAAGAAGAATGTAAAATCTCTCTTTTTTCGTACTTTGGAATGATATTATGTTGTGTATAATGAGCTAAATATGACATGGTTTACGTCTCAATTTTTTCTTACGTATTGAGCTGCTCACTTCATGATCAGCAGTTTGAAAGCACCAGCCAGATGTTTGTAGCCCCATCCAGAGGTACGGTTAGGGAAAGTCACAGGGCCCGCTGTCCTCGCTACCGCCGGGTGCCTGGGAGCCAGAATCCACTCGATGTGGCAGAGAGATTGAAGGTTTGGATTAACGTGGTTAATTCGAACATTCTGAATTGCTCCCATGGCTCACATTTCAATCAGGCAGTCCTGCCGCAGCCTGCAGCGACCTGATCGTCTGACAGTCATGATACCTGACACACAGATGTTTCCGGTATGGTGGCATGTGGGGTGAAGTGCTGAGTACTCACGGTATGTGGGGCACTTTCAGGCAACGCAAAAGCGCCTTAGACAAAGGACTGGTGATCTGCTTTTGAAAAGTTACAGGCAGGAACCCCCAACGGCGTGTAGTTCTACATGGAAACGCCGGGGGTCGCTGTGAGTTGGAAGTAATACGGTGGCAAGGTGTTTGGTGTGGGGTTCTTGGAATGATTTCCTGGTCCACAACGAATGCAAGGTGCATGTGATCCACGTGTAAATCCTCCACTGAGTATGCCACATCATCACATGCCTGACATGGGATCAATGGGGACTAGGACTGTCTTGGGCAGCATGACTGACCTGTGAAACTCCGAAGTCAAAAAAAATTAAAAAACAAACAAACTCCGAAGTCAAACTCCGAAGTCTCCCAATGTTTATGCATGTGGATCATAGATCAAGTTGTTTCTTCTTCTGCACCCATAAAAGCATCATATTTATGCTTCAGTTCTCATATTAAATCTGTGTCAATCCCTCTGTGGGATTTTCTCCTCCTTCTACATAAGGGGCTGTAGTCCCATCTGTATCCACCCAGCACCTGCCTGCATGTTGAGTATCATGTTTCTCTGCCTGACTTGTATTTTAATGCATACTCACCCTCCACCCTCCTCCACCCCTTCCTCTCTGCACCCAAGAATAATCTTTTTTTAATGTACACATCCAATACATTCTTTTCAAGTCAATATGAATTCGACTTTGGCCAACTTCCTTACTCATGGGATATCCATGCAAAACAATACCGCAAATAAATCTGAAAGTATGTTTTTACTCTATTTCATACATAAACAACTGGAATTCTAATTCTTAGCCTTACTGAGATGTAGGTTTTCGGCACCTGTGTTTGCAGAAGAAGATGTTACTGTGGCCATGAAACATGGTGGACACTAACTGACACCGCTATAAATCATCCATTTCACTATATTGTAAGTGCATTATCTTCTGCAAACACATCTCTTCCATCAGGTTCCTAGAAATAATCCATAAATCCAAGTCTATTTATGCTATGATGCTAAGAAGTTGCAGCCTAGAATACCAAATCTATATGAAAGTATTTGTGTCTTGGAAGGAAATGGAAATATCAACATTTCTTTACTCAGATGTCAAAAGGAAAAACAACCATAATAATACAGGCATTCTCTCCTTTTACTCCGCTTACCCTTTCTGCACAGCTAGTCTTTTTTTTTGGGGCGGGGGAGCATCACTGCCCTCTGGTGGTGGGAGTAGGAGGCCCAGCCTTGCTGCTGGATTTGAACCTCCAATCCAGTGGGCCGTAGTCCCGTGCACAACCATGACGCCACCAGGGCTCAGGCCCACACCTAGTCTTTGCTCTTTAAAAATGTGCAATGAGGTATGTTGTCATGAAAGTAATCGTAGTGGCTCAGTGGAAGATTTTCACTTATCATGTGAGAGATCTAGACGTCCATTGTATTTCATATGCAGCTACCACCACTCATTAGCTAGTCAAACAGCAACAGCTAGATGATTGTTTTGAGGAAAAACTGATTTCAGGTAAGCTTTCAAAGACAAAGCAGAAAGAAAGGTCTGGCAATCTACTTTCAAAAAGTAGTCAAGGAAAATGCTATGAATCAAAATGGTCTGTTCACGTGGCTGGTACAGGCTAGAGTACTATTTTGTTCTTTTCTGCATGGACTCTCTGTGAGTTGGTGGCCACTTTGACAGCAGCCAAGAGCAATAACAACAACAAAATGGCTTCCCTGCTCCTCCCCCACAAACAAACCATTTTTAAAAATCATGAAAAAGAATAAATGATTTATAGTACCAAAGACATAATTAGAACTAATGACATTTGCCAAACTTGCTATAATACCTTTAATTTTTGAAATTTTAGGGTCAGTCAGGACCCTAAACAAGGAAATAAATAAACAAGGAAATCTAGATTTGTAGAGAAAAAGAAAGGAGGTGTTGGAACAGCTGATGAAAAGGTAATGCTTCCAGAAACTATTATTTCAGTCTTTATCAAACCATTAAATATACTGCGCCTTTATAAAAAAAATCATTCAGTAATTTTTAGAAATATTGTCAGAAGTCATTATTTTGGAGTAATTCCAAATTCTCCAGACAATTTTGCCTCTGAGAGAGTGAGGATAATGAAATAAATATGTCTTGGCACAAAACTCTCTATGAAATGAAGAGGCTGTCTGTGTAAGTCTTTTTCATTTTCCAAGATCCATGAGGCTAAAATGATTTTTATTCGCTTTGCGTTTGTTTCTATGACAGTATCTCTTAAATAATTGGGACAATTTCCCACTTATCCTGTATTTTAATCACAGAAAGTACTCAGTGAGAGTGAAAAATAACATTGGAAACTTCTGACCTAGGAAGCAGAATTTCAGATTTAATCTAGTCTTTTACTTATTTGACTTTTGTATTAAAAACTCCAATACTCTTTTAGTCCAATTACTTGTAAGCATAAAACTGAACTATGGGTTAGTCAACCCTTCAGATAAGGAAAGCCTGGGTTTGAAGAATAGCCTCCAGCCACATTCAGCTCACTTTAATATTTGTTGTAAGCTTGTTTTACTTTGGGAGGCTCAAAAAGGAAACTGATTTCATTGCACTACTTTCCATGCATGTCCAAAGTCTCGTTTTCACAATGCATCTATTAGGAGGCATGTATTTGGGGACACGGAGCTTCCACTAACCTCCTCTGCCTTCAATTCTACATGCTGCAGACAATCTCAAACCCTACGAAAGCAATGTTCCCAAATACCATGCCTACCAAACAAGTGGTTTCCAGGTTTTCAAAGGCTCCTCACTGTTTTGTTTTGTTTTTCTTTGTAACTTCTGGGGGCTCAGCTTTAAGTAATAGCTGAGAGTGTGCCAGAATTTATGGTCAGGGTTGGTTTGTCCAACAAGATGGCCCACTTCTTGCTGACAATTAAAGGAAGAGCCATGGGGTGGGGGAGGAGTAGGGGTGACGAGAATTACTTATTAATAAACAATGCAGTCTCATGTTAACAGGCTCTTGACCCTCTCTTAGGCTCTTAGACTAAGAACACCTGTCATCTTTGTTTGTAAATTACCGCTTCTTCACTTTTGTTGTTTAGTTGGGCAGCTCTTGAAGGGGACAACATAAAGATGGTAATTTATATCTAGCAATGTAGAAGAAGAGATAGGCATATTTATATGTATACAGAATAAACACCAAAACACTAATTAAGTAAATTTAGATTTCCCCTTAATCAGACTCCCAGGTAATTAGCTGTCAGCCAAGATAAATTACAGTTTATTCCATTTTTATATCATGCTTTGGTCAAATAAAGATTATGCTTTAATGGCCGGATCTACTTGCTAATTTTTTATTCACATGAAAGGATGTACAAATATTATCACTGGAATTTTTTAATGTTCTCCTTCCTACTTAAAATAGCACTCCATACACAAACAGTTTCATCCAGTGCTAGGGAGGGTCTATTGAATCATTTTTATTTGATACAAAATAATGCACGGGTCACGAGTTACAGTCATCAACCCCAGGCAACAATGGAAGGACATTGTTTAAGCCCAGAGCTGTAGAATACATTTTTGTGTGTGTGAAATGGCAACAGAGACAGAACTCAAATGGTTTGGGCTTGGTAACATTCCACAATCTGATGTAGAGAAGAATTATAAAGAGCACATCTGTATATGTGTGTACTGTGATTGGGCCTTGCATTACGTTTCTTTGATTAATTTCAAGTAAAGGTCTACTGGGATGGAGGGGAAGGAGGGGGTAACATCAAATCATGAGGTAAGTACAAATGAAAAGGTCACATAATTAGGACTTTTCAGATGTTGGAAACTCCATCATCAATATAGAATTTGTCATTGCTTCAGGGTGTCCCCCGGAAACACTTGTTTTGTACAAAAATGAATGACCACATAAGGCACATTTAGACCGTAACCCAGTGATTTTAGCATACCTGGGCGAGAGAGACAACCCCAAACTCTGGAAATGTGATCTATTTCATGGCAAAACTGTTTAGGTTTAAGGTTCCTCTAGATCCCTCAACATCTGTGAGGTTTCAAATGAGAAGAGTGTGAGCCTCTAGAAGTAGGTATGACATACCTAAAAAGACCTCAGGCTTGTCTCCACTCCATGTATGAAGACCTATCTGGTCTTTTCGTTAGCCTGTGAATCTGAACAAACTGCTGGGGGACAGTGAAATATATTTTACTTGCAAATACGTTCACCACGGGGAAAGTCAGAGGCGTCTACTAATGGACAATGTATGGAATTCTGACTTATGTGGCATATTTGTAGATGGGTTAGAAAGAAGAGATTAAGGCTGTTTACCTCTCTGAGCAGATCTACTTGGTGAAACATTCTGGTAAGACACAGCCTGACCTTTTCCTTCATCTGACTCTCTATGTTTCCATTTAAAAGTACCTCTGTTTTAACTCATGGGATTGTCTTAGGTTGGAGTCAACTCAATGGCAACTGGCGGACTTGTTTATTTGACAGGCTTAGTATTCTTAACCTGAACGGAACCCCATTTCTGCTATTCTAAGCCACAAAGTGTGTCTTCAGAAGCTTTATTGAATATGTGTATATATATATATATATATATATATATATATATATGATTCTAAGGAGCCCTGGTGGTGCTGTGGCCATTGAGCTAAGCACAAGGTTAGTGGTTCAAACCGACCAACCACTTCAAACGATAAAGATGAGACTGTCAACTCAATCAATTATTACTGACATAGAAACTCTATAAAGGAGGCATTTTTGACTTGGAATTGCCTCAAGGTTTGGTTCGAGTTTATATGTTTCTATGTGGAAGAGGTGCCAACCTCTCTAGTAACAGAGAAGACTCACAACCGATTCAGTTTCAAGTTCATAACTAGCTCCCTGTGCACTTGAAGGCTTTGCATCTCTCATGTCACATCATCTATCCCAACAACCTCTAGTAAACCTGCCTCCTACAATGAACAGTCACTGAACTAGTTCCAAATGCAATGCCACTTCAGTGGGCGTCTGGGTAGAGTGGAATAAAAATGTTGAACAAACTCAAGATCCTGAAGAAGACAAAGCTGACTTGTCAGATAGAGGTGTGGTGCAGTCCTTGAGACTCTGCCTCGAACTGAATTCATACTTCTGACTCAACTTTCAATGAAATAATGGACAGGCCTATGGGGTTAAAAAAAACACCAGGGAAGGCTACAATCATTAGAAGACTCAAGCAAAAAAGATCCAAATGGAATTACTTTCTCAAGAATAATGCTCAGAAGGAAGGAGGAGGTAGAAATGCAGGACAAGTGGAAGGAGTAAACAAACAGGGACAGGGGGAAGGACACTGTTACATGTGGGGATTGTGGTCAATATCACAAAATGTGGGGTTTAATCAAGTGCAAAGGATCTGAGAGGAATTATTGAGAGCCAACTGAAGGGTAAGCATGATAGTAGGACTGGAGACAGATGAAAGGAAATAAAGGACAAGCATAGGAGGCAAAAGCTATTTATAGAGGTACAGTTTAGGCATGTACATGTGTAAATATATTAATCTATAATGAAAGGGGTAGAGACCAATATGCATATATTTATTTATATGTTAACTATTAAACTAGCAGGTGGATTTTGAACCTCTACTCAAGACCTCCCTTAACACAAGAGCACTTTTTTAAAAAACCTGGCACTCCATGATACTTACTCATCTTCTGGCACAATTGCTGAGGACAAAAGGGATGGATAAACAAATGTGGTGAAGAGAGAAGATGGTGCCTGGCTATCAAAAGATATCATGTCTGGTGTCTTCAAGGTTTGAAGTTAAACAAGTAACCATGCATCGGGGAAGCAAATTAGCCCACAGAAAAGATGCACACCAGCCTGTGTGATAAGGAGATGTCAACAGAATCAGGTATCAGGTATCAAAAGATCCAGAACAAATAACTATATTGATGCAAATGAAGGGTTTTGGAGCAGGTGATCCAAAGTACATCTTTAGACAATCGGGTATCTCTCTACACATGGGTTATATGGAAGGAATGATTTCAACCAAGGTGCAGTATAGCACCAAGGAAATAGAACATTTCTCAAGTTCAGGAATGCTTCCTCCCACCCCACACCCCCCCACCACCATGACCCAATTCCACCTTACAAATCTGGCTAGGCCAGAGAACACATTAGTACAAACAAGAACTCTTGACATATGGAATTTAGGAAAGAAAAACCCCTAAAGAACAGTAGTGGGAGTAGCGATTGCATGAGGATGGCAGGATGGCCAGGGATGGGGAAGAGGGAGGAAGGGGGAATCCATCAGAAAGTTGGATATACACAGTCCCACCACGAATGGGATGAATAACAGAAATGTCGGTGAAGGGAGAAAACAGACATGGTAAGGCAAAAAATAATAATAACAATATATAATTGATCAAGAACTCATAGAGGGTAGGAGAATAGGAGGGCAGGGGTGTAAAAAGAGGAGCTTACACCAACGACTCTTGACAAAAATGTTTTGGAAATGATGGTGGCAACGTATATACAAATATGCTTAATACAGTTGATGTATGGAATGTTACAAGAGCTGTAAGGGCCCCCAATAAAATGCTTTTTTTCAAAATCCCTTCATATATATATACACATATATAAATTTCTATTCAGAAAAAAATGTGTAAAACTATAACCTGAAACAACAAAAAAGTAAAATAAATCTAGTCTTTTAAACTTCAATACATGTTCTCTTAGGTTCGTATTATACAAGGCAATCAAACAGGAGTCAGCCATTTGGGGGAAACCTGTCACATCTGAATGCAGGAATGGATGGATGCAGCCATAACTGGCATCAAGGTGGTGGGGGAAGAGCAAAAGTCAAGAAGATAGCAAAAGAGGATACATACAAAACAAATGGACCACTGCTGCCAGAGAAAAAATGAAGACCTCTATCAAAATTTCCTGGTAGTGGTCAATGAGGTATGAAGTGAAACCATGGGCCTGGATTGAGGGTTTCCCTCTCTTTTATCTTCTTCTGGCTCATCTCACCAGTTCTATGACTACCGAGTACTGGAAAAGCACCTAGTTGTGGGTCTCATTTATAAAACCCAAACTCATGTAGTACTTACTCAGCATGATTTGTGTCCCCAGTATACAGAACAGTCTCCTCCTCCTGGACCACCACAGAAAGGAAAGAAGGACAGAGACAAAGAGCACATCCTTGAGCGGGTGCTGAAAGCTCACAAAAGGGAAAGACTGAAAAGAGCTGTCTATGCATTTAAACCATCTCAATCCCATTCCATTACTGTGATGGGAAACCATCACTGGCATCTTTTATAACTATGGCTTCTGTATTGTTTTTGATGCTTTCAAAATACCAAAAAAGAAGTATGCAATTTATTAGATATTTTATTGAATTACAGTTAAGTATGATTTATTACTAAGTAACAAAAGTGTTTTTAAAACTAGTGCCTAGGCTAACAAACTTTAATTCTTTTATAAATAAATGTATATATTTATGTATTAAAATATTGAAATATGTTCAAAGGCGATATAAGATGGTACCCCAAAGGACATGTTTTTTAAAAAAATTGTAAGCATACATTCTTTGTCACAAAGGGCAGAACTACACATTCTAAAATGCACATGGTCTTGACAGTAAGATCTCAGACCTAGATCTGCCTTTTGTTAGCTCCGAGATCATATCCAAGTCACTTAAATGATTCAACTCCTGTTCTTCTCAATTGTCAAGTGTGGTGACCTAGTGGGTAAAGCATTGGGCTGCAATCCACAAGGTCAGGAGTCCAAAAGCACCATTTGTTCCATGGGTGGTAGACATGGTTTTCTACTCCTACATAGAATTATAAAGGAATTCTATAATTCTCAGAAACCCACAGGAACAGTTCTGTTCTGTCTTCAGAGTCCTTAAGAGTCAGACTTGTCTTGATGGCACTGAGTTTCACTTTCTTTTTTGGTATGATGTTAATTACTAAAATTCATGATGTTGAATATAAGATAATGGGTTTAAAACACTTTTCACAAAAATTGACACTACTGCATGATAAATGCATGTCAGCTGTTGCAGCGATCCCAAATACTCCTGTATCCCATAAGTTGCAAATGTTTTGCAGTTAGCTGTCAACAACTCATCCCCCAACTGGTGGTGACAATGGAACAAAACTCTGACCATTCCCATGAGCTGTTATACACCAGATCATTATAACTCATAAGGCTTGCCTTGATTGGTTGGGAAGTAGATTTCCAGGCTGTGCTTTTTAGTCCATGTTGTTCTGGAAGCGTCAAGGAAGTCTGTGAAGCATTATGAAACACACTACCATGGAGTCGATTCTGTCTCGAAGGGACCCTGGAGGACAGGGTAGGAGTGCCTCTGTGGGTTTCTGAGACTGTAACTCTTTATCAGGGCAGAAAGCTCCCTCTTTCTCCTGCTGAGTGACTGATGCTTTCAAATTGCTGATGTTATAGTTAGCAGCCCAATGCATGTCCAATATGCTACAGGGGTCCTTGTTCAGCATCATAGCAAGATGCAGGCAAGCACTGTTAGGTGGACAGGGCTGAACATAAGGCCCATTGACCAGTAACCAAACCTGAGTCACTACCAAGGAAGGGAAGAATTGTACCACTGAACCACCACTGGAGGGGCTCCAAAATGAATCTCAGTATTGAAAACTAGGATTTTTAAACAGAGATATCAGGTCAAAGCTCAGAAGGCCAGGAGATGAAGCAGAGAAAGCCACATGGAAACAGGTAGACTCAGGGAGCAAGAGGAAGTTTGAGTCTCCAGTTTTTATAATGCAATAAAATGGACAGCATGACAGTCAAAGGGATAAATTATTCACCATCCCTCTGAACCAGGAAATCGAAGTGAGGGCCAAGAGAATTAAGCACATTTCTGGAAAAGAGCAATGTCAAAAACTGGGTGCAGAGAGAAAGAACTACACTTCCATCAGCATCTGTCAGATTGAACCAACAAGAGAGGGTTTGGCAATTCTTGATTTGTCTCATCATTAAACTGCTGGTGCATTGATATAAGCTCAAAGAACATAAATAACATTAGTGACTACAGAGTATCAATTTGGGACCCATTAGTGTGTTAAAGGCTCCCCCCCCCCCAACTTGCTATAGAAAATAGATTAGCTAAGATCTATAGCATTTCCTTTTTTAGCAGACAACCCTAGCAATTGATCTTTCTATAGCAATTATGATCGATGAGTGGCTTGGAAGACAATTTGATGTTGTGCGTCTCGTGCTCAACCCCCTTAAATTGCTGACCGCATGGCATCTCCCTTCAACCCCCCACTCATCCTACACACATACGGCTGTTGAGTAGAGTCCAACTCATTGTGACCCTATATAGGCTTTTCCAGGCTGTCAATCTTTACAGGAATAAGCAGCCTCATCTTTTCCCCACGGATAGACTTGAACTGCTCTTCTTTCGCTTAGTCACCAGATACTTACCCTGACAGCACCACCAAGGACCCCTTGGCGTCATCTTAAAAGACACATCACAAGGCATATAAAACTACCATTTTTTAAAAACAGATCATTTTCATACCAAGGACTGGCTACTGATGTTTTAACTTACAGGACACCAAGTTCCTCATCTTCTGCAGAGAATAAATTAAAAATTGCATGCCAGATGAATCATTCATTTGATGGGAACTGATATGTTGATGACCTATCTATATTAATTGTTCATGAATGCACATAGTCTTTTAGACTGGATATACCAAGTTGAATTCAGGACACCTCTTCTTCGGCTTTTGTGAGGTGGGGTTTCCTCTCTGGTAGGTATGAAAGTCCACTGGGCAAATAATACCACTGCATGTGCTCCAAGTCCCTCTTCCCACCGATATGGGCGCCAGTGGTTATGTCTCCTCCTGTCCTTCCCGATTCCCATGTCCCAAAAACTCTTCCCCTAATATGACCTATCTGTCTGTGCATTTCTCCTTTCTCTTTCCCTGTGAATTCTGAATCTGTACAGCTTCCTGTGCACAGCATGTGCTGATGAATACACTCAAAGAAGAAAGAGAAGCAGATTGTTTTATTAAATCACATTTCCTTACAGCTTCTGAATGTTTATTATGTTGGCAGTGACCACCCAGAATTGACCCTACACCACTCAACAATCAAACATTTTATTTAAAAAGAAACAAATAATCAGGCCTGTTCACAGCCAGGCTGGTGCTAGTTTGAAAATTTGGGGTTTCAATGGCAACTTTGAATGCTCAATAACCTTAGAGACGAAATGGCACCAAAACTCTGGTGGGGCAGCGAGCGAGGTCAGGCTCAGGAAGAAAGGAGCATAGACGAAAGTTGCAGTGAATGAGGCCAGGACGGTGTCTCTTCAGCCAAAGGGTCTCCAGAAATTTACTTTCATGTCACATTATAAAAAATAAGCAAGGGGTGGGGGATGGGGAATCGAGAGTGAGAGAGAAGTGCACAACTACCGGAGGAGCAGGAAGGAAGACATTCTGTGAGGGTGCGATTCCCGCTACATTCAATGGGGGTCTCCTCATTCCAGTTCAGACTTTCTTACAGAAGTGGCGAGTGCAGGAACACAGCTGTTCAGCTTCCTGCTGCTAACGCAAGAAGTGACACAGATGAAGCCTAGCTCATGCCTTCAAAAACACACCCTTAAGGACAGGTGGAGATGTTTGCTTTGGCAGGACATGAAAAATCCACTCTCTTAAATGATCAGTTCTTTCTCCTTTTTTTTTTTCCTTTTCTTTTGGTTTGTTACCAATACTCGGGTTTACAAATGCATGTCATCCTCTCAGATGGTACATTTCTGTGAATCCTGAGTTAGTCTTAGGTTTCTCGGAACTCATTTTTTTTCCTTGATGTTTAAGAGCAGGCGTCCTCAAACGACAGCCCATGGGTCACATGCGACCAGCCAAGGACATTTATCCAGCCCCCAGGTGTTTTTCCACCACTGTTGTCCTGCTTAGCAGCTGACTCTTCCCAGGCTCGTTGTGAATTTATTCAGTTTTTTTTAATTAATTTATTTTTTTTCAATTTTCTTTTTTTTAAACTATAGTTCTGCCCTCCAATGGTCTGAGGGACAGTGAATTGGCCCCCTGTTTAAAAAAGTTTGAGGACTCCTGCTTTAGAGTAAGGTTTTATTTTCCTAAAGATGTTTGCCTTCAGGCTGGAGAAGAAGACACAGAATGCTTCACACTTGCAAAACAAAAAAGACCTTTCAGTCAACACAGTAGAAGGTGTCAGGGACATAAAACTTCCAGGAAAAGGAATCTTAGATCCAGCAGGAAATCAAATTGGAATGAGCTTCGTAGGAAGAAAACCGTTCTCAGGGCCTCCCCCAAACTACAAGCAACTTCTAACTTTGTCATCCACATCTCTGTGACATTTTAGTGCATGTAATGCTGTAAATAAAACATTCTGAGATGCCATATGGAAAATACCTGCCATAAGGCAAGACTAATATGCAGTAAGTATGAAATGTCACTGCTGGAGGAAGCAGATTTACCTCCTATAAGGCTGGCCCAACACACTAAGGTCATATTCAATATGGCAGTTTCAGGCAAGAGTTCCAAAGCAAGGTATCTTTCAGGGACACCAAGTGAAGGCCCTCTCTGCAGCCACTTTTGTCACCTCACAATTGGTATTAAAATCTACCATCTACTTCCACCAGG